>BQNB010077868.1:0-30711 GCA_026074375.1 Tanacetum coccineum
TTTGGTCATACCGGAACAAGTTACTTTTTGATTCTAAAATTCCTTTGAAGGCGATGATTTTTGATGACATTGTGTCTGGCTCGTTTTATTGGTGTAGGTATCGATGTAAAGCCTCGTTTAGTTGGAACGATTGGCTTAAAAACTCATATCTTGTTTCCTTGTAATTCTAGCTCCTTGCTAGTTTTTTGATCGAATAAATTGCTGTTCCAAAAAAAAAATACTATTCATAATACTATTCTTAATATTATTCTTAATACTATTCCTAGCACTATTTGAGAATATATATTATTCATAATACTATTCCTAGCACTATTTGAGAATATATACTATTCCTATCTTTTTAAAATTTGAATCAGGTGATGAGACGTAACTATGTGAATAGAGAAAGAAATAGGTATAGGTAGGGTAGTCATGTAAGGAATATACATGATGGTGTCTAATTATATTTTGACTTGAATAAACCTTAAATCCACATCAAGGCCTAAAGTTTTTCTTATAAAAATTTTATCTCTGTACACTACCCATCCCAAGACATAGCAATAACAATTTAAATTCGCGCCGTAGCAGGCGTCGACCCAACTCTTCGGTGTTGTTATAATTCTTCGTTTACTTGGGTTATGTTATTTTGTTGTTTGAATGTGATGAAATCCATGGGACACTTGCGTTAGACTAATTGTGCTAGGTTGATTGATCGGCATGAAGGCCGTGTATAGGTTAAGTAATGTCACCCCCCAGACGGGGCCTGGACGGAACACGTGTCCGGAGGCGTGACTTTATTGCGCATCTCAAGTACAAAGCATAAAGAACGACCTCTAAGGGTACGTTTTGAAAATAAACACCGTTGCATAGATTGAAAATAATAATAATAAGTTTTACATCGATTAAATTTAAAAGATTCAAAGTTAAAAATGCGGAAGCTTAAATAAGTTCAACAACGGTATTTAAAGAAATAGGTAAATCTCTTGTAAATCGGTACAGGCAAATAGACTTCACATAAGTCAATCAACAGCATCCATGCTAAGCACCTAAGAAAAACATGCTTAAAACGTCAACATTTGGTTTCTCCGGCACCCAAAAGGGTGCGTTTGTTTGTTCGGGCCAGCGGGGTACTCGCTGAGTTCGCGCGTAGCAGTCGTCGACCCAACTCTTCGGTGTTGCTATAAGTCTTCGTTTACTTGGGTTCTGTTATTTTGTTGTTTGAATATGATAAAATCCATGAGACACTTGCGTTAGACTAGTTGTGCAAGATTGATTGGTCGGCATGAAGGCCATGTATAGGTTAAGTAAGAGTATTGTAAGCGAATATTTGGTCGAAAAATATTTTTGGCACGTTTTGGTAATAATCGACTAAAACAAAAAGTTTAGCACGTATTTCGGGGTCCGAGACTTTGTAAAATTGTATTTTTGATTTGATAATATCGAAGATGGTGATTTTGTTAACGTTTCGATAAATTGAACGCCCCGTAACTCTTAAAAACGAAGAAGTTATAACAAATTAAGTTCGGAAAATACATGTTAAAATTGACAGCTATTTTAGGCAAAAATAGCTGGTGGTCCGATTTTCAAGGTCAATTTCGGGCATTTTCGAGTCCGTTTCAACCTTCCGGCGAAGCACAAAAGCTGTTCGGAGCGACGTTTTGCATAAAGTTACTTTTTGGTCAAACTTACGAAAGTGTGATTTAGCGGGTCAAAACGTTGGTCAAACATCAGCAGTTTTTATAAAATTTATATTGCATCAGATTTAATAAGAGGGCATTTTGATTATTTTTGTCGAGATTCAAGTCTCGGCCAAAACTAAAAAGTCGTCCGGAATGTCATTTCCGATAAAATCTCTTTTTACTCCGAGTCGTGAAAACGTGATTTAGTGGCTCGTTTGGTACAGGTCAGATTTGAGTCAAAATGTATAAAAGATGTAAAAAGACATATAAAGACTTATATAAAGTCTTACTAAGTGCAAAAATGTAAATAAAAATGGTAAGTATTAAAAATATACTTAGGTGTGTATAAAATACCAATTAAGGTAACTTTACTAAAATAAAAAGTTTCTGAAAATAGAAAGTCTTCTATTAAGTAACGTAATATAAAGCGTAAGAAATGTCCATAACTCAATGAGTGGGGGTTTCAGGATTAAGTCGCGCAAGTGGATCCTCATCACATGTATGTTTTTATATATAATATATATATATGATTTTGCCGCTACGATGTACACATCGTCGATAGTACTTCGAGGTATATATTTTAATTTGAGCGACATCTATAGGTCGTGATCATGTTGCGATTGTTGGACTACTTCAACTAATCGATTCGACTGTAGCTTTCGATCAAAGTGAGTTTATAGCCCCTCTTTCACTTGTTTTACATTACTTTACAAATCACGGGGGAGAATACATGCTCATTACAACTTGTTTACATACTTGTTTACATAATCATACATATACTCATTTATAAGCTCGGTTACTTGAATTATGTCATACTCTTTTTCTACTTATGGATTTAAGTATTTAAAGCTGTTTATGAATACAATGGTTATCTTTTCATTGGACAAAAGTATTTCTGGTCATCATCTCATGTTTACGTGTTGCCTAAGTAGCGATTAGACCACTCAATGCCCGAAACCATCATGAATTGTTAATTACAGATTGTAAGCGTGAATGTTATAAATAGATCTATTGGGACTAATTATCTCTATCCAGGTGAGTAGCGCTCACTGTGCCGGTGTACCGGACAACGGTTATATATCATGTCAATTTCATTTGGTGTCTTGGTCAGACACCGGTAGGGCAGAAATACATTTGGCATATTATATGCTACATAAATTAGCTACAGTGTCATGAGCTTAGCGCAACAGTAGATACACTTTATGTGATACTGTATTTGTTATAGTAGTCATATACTTTAGAAATCTTGTGGTCCACACTACTTTGTTGAACATTACTGATTATTGAACATTTTTCATTATACTGCGGTGAAGCAGTAGACACTATACTCTTTTGATTTCAATATTTACATTTACAAAAATCTATGAACTCACCAACTTTATGTTGACATTTTAAGCATGTTTTTCTCATGTGAATTAGATGCTTGGATTATCTGATGTGCATTGGAGTCTAAATTAACAAGATTTCATTCATGGATTTCTACTTACATACAAATGATCAAACCTCGTTGTATTGTTTTCAAGCTTTTTGTGGTGATGCAATTATGGGAAAAATGTTATATCAATTTCAAAAAAAAATCAATCAACGAGATTATTTTTCAAACGACACATTTAGAGGTCGTTTTCTTGTATCCTGTGTTGTTGTATTATGAAGTAACGCCCCCGGACATATTTTCGTTGTGACACATTTTTGGGGGTGTTACAGATTGGTATCAGAGCACTGGCTATAGAGAATTAGGTTGCATATTTCACCCTAGACTATAGCCGTTTTCACAAACATTGCATCACATAAAACATTTTCAAAGTGCATACGCACTACTTGCTTACTTGCTTAGGTTACTTGTTACCTTAAGTGCTTACATGACATACATATATATAATATATATGCTTGCATTCCTTTTGCGTATATCGTACGTTTATTTATATGAGAGTAAATTATATAAAGACTAGAACATTTCTTAAGACATTGTGAGTTGCACAATGGTCTCTTTTATACCTCACACATTGTGAGTTACACAATGGTCTCATTTTACTTCTTAGACATTATGAGTTGCACAATGGTCTCACTTTGTTCTCAGACATTGTAAGTTAAACAATGGTCTCTAAGAATATTTTTTTTCTCATAACTTTATAAGATATTGTATTACGCGAAAACCGTCATAACTTTCTCATAACTTTATACGACCAGCAAGGATGCAACTGATAGGGATTGTTTGCGTTAAGTCAAAAGAAAGTTTTAGGATTGGTTGGTTGTTATTGAGAAATTGAAGAAAACTGTGATTGAAAAATAAAATAATTCCAGGAGGTTGAGAAACGAAAATTGAAAGAGGTTTGTTAGTTATAAAAAATATATTTATTGAAATATCACAAGGGATAATGTATAAAAGTCAGTTACTTGAAATATCACAAGTGATAATATGTAGAGGTTAGTTACTTGTAAAAAATTAAGAGGTAAGTTACTTGAAATATCACAATTGATAATGTATAGAGATACTACTATGTATGATATATCCCTAGTGATAAATGCTTATTTGGTTTTTTTTAATTTAAAAACAGCTAATATATGAGACGATAGAAGCAAAGTTTGAAAGTGTATTAAAAGAGAAGAGAGAGCTTGAAGATATATTGAAAGAACAAATGGAAATGCATGATTGTTCTATGAAGATGAAAAGTTTGAGTTATTTGTTAAAAAGTTCAAGGAAGAGTTCACCACAGGTTTAAATAGAGATGAAAACTAGGCAGGAACAAGTGGCGCCCGACATGGGAATGGTAATGATGATGTAGGTTATGCTGGTCATTGTAATGATGAAGATGATGTTGGTCATGCTAATGATGAAGATGATGATGAAGCTGGAGAAGAAAAAGAAGCCAACGAAGCAACAAAAAAGAAGGAAGAAGCTGAAAAGCTAGCAGCAGCAAACAAGAAAGAAGCTGCTGAAAAATCAGCAAAATAAGCTGCTGGAAAAACTACAAAAGAAGCAAAAGAAAAAGCAGAAAAAGCAGAAAAAGAAGCTGCAGAAAAAGCTGAAAGGGAAAAGATAGAAGCTGCAAAGAAGAATAAACAGGCTACAGAAAAAGAAAAAAAAAGAAAAAGCTGAAAAAGAAGCCGCTGAAAAGAAAAAAGCCAAAATGCGGAAAGCTGCAGCAGAGAAGAAGGAACAAGCTGAAATGCAAGCAGCTGCAGAGGCAAAGTTGAAAGATAAAATGCAGAAAGATGCAGAGGAAAAGAAACAATTTCCTTCAAAAAAAAGGAAAATAATAAATCTGAACCGACTGCTGAAAAAGGTAAAAAAAAATACTAAGCTGAAACATTTTATTTATTATGAATCATATATTATCTAACTTGAAAAATATTATAGGTGTAGATGTCTCAGAGGCTACAACAGTTCCAAAAAGTTTTGAAAGCCTAAAAGTACAACAAAGTGAATTTTTTTTTAAACAATTATTTTTTTTTTTTTTATTTATCGTTTTGGAAAAGGGCAATTAACGTACAGAAAACCCAAAGCGAAAGAGGATAACAAAACCATCAGTGATACTTGAAATCACCATTCCTATGAATTTTTAAAATGATGGTCAAAACACAAATAATATTAGACATGAAGATGAAATCCTTTATGCGAGAAGTATATTTTGCATGCAAGGAGACATCAGGTAAAAAAGCTTACTATTTACTCATTTTTCTTACCATATACGTTATCTGCCACACATATTATATTAATAATAGAACAGAATGTTAGCCAATATCAGAAAAAATCTAACACATAATAATTTGTGATTTTGTTTTGCAGTGAAGTTGTGTTTGATGATGGAAAAGGAACAATAGCCCACAGAAAAGAGATGCAGTCACTTGCACCTGGCATTGAGATAGAGAAACAGATAATTGACACTTTCGTTACGGTGTTGAATTATGAGGAAAGGATCAGAACTGATGGAAAGGATTTGAGGAGGCCTTACTTTCCTACTGATGCAGTGGTAAGTTTGTTTCAATTTTAACAAATAATAGAAAAATAAATCAAAGTTACTATAACTAAGTTAACAAATAATTTATTTTTTTTCTTTGCTTTTTTCTATTGTGATAAAACAAATACAAACAGTTGTTGAATGAAGACAAGGACCAAGCAAAGCAATACGAGTCTTTCAAAAATGTGATCAAAAATCAAATGAATGCTTCAGAATCAAAGAAGAAGATGAAAGACGTAGAGCTTGCATTCTTCCCAAAAGTTGTTGCTGCCGGTCAATATTATGTAATAGTTTTCAACCTTTTGAAAGCTAATGCAGTAATATTGGACAATGAAAAACATGACGACTACAATAAGTACAAAGAGGTCTTCGATTCAGTGGTAAGCAATTTCTGAATACATACTGAACATTGTTATTTAATATATAGAATAATATCACAGGAGATTATATATTGTATAAGTGTTTTTATTTCTTAATTTTTGCAGAAAGTGTTGTTCCTCGAATACTTGCAGAAACATCAACATCCATGTGTTCGAGAAAACTTTCAAAGACTAACTGCAAAGTTCTTGAATAATGAAGTAAAAACGAGGAAACAAGACTGACAGTGGCTTATACATGATGATGCACATGGAACTGCATCAAGGAGAATCAGCAACGAATTGGAAAACTGACACAACAACAGAGATTATGAGATGCAAATGACAAGCACGAGGATGAGATATATAACAAAGATTTGATCATTGAAATGAACGCAAAAGAGGATTGATGTCAGGATATGCAAAGAAGTTTTCAGAAGACAACAAAGATGAAGAAAAGGTTAAGAAGATGGTTGAAAATGCCATCAATAGAAAGATAGCAGAAAAAAATAAAATTTAAGTATTTTATTCTGATGATCTGTTTATGTGGTCATGTGATGATATCACTTAAAAAAAATTTCAACTTAGATTTGTCCTGCTTACTTAAAACGCTTCATGGTATGAAACAGTTTGGTAGTTTTTGAATTTGATGCTTATATTATAAAAGTATAATTTGACTAATTGCTTGGGGGTGTTTTTTTGTGGTGTTAATGAAAATAGAATTAACATGAAAGTTGTCAAAAAATTTTAATAATTTCAATGATTATCATAAGTGATATTTCCTTGATATAAATAAGACAATATTTACAATTTTACTAGAGGACGTTTTAATAACGGTGTTAAGACATTTTTGGTCCTTGTGGTTTGTAGCAGATTTCACTTTTGATCCAAAATTCAAAAAAGTTTTACTTTTGGTCCGAATTTCAATTCTGTTCACTTTTGTGTTCGATTTAAGTTTTGTTTCAAAAAATTTCTTTGGTCACGAATTTCAAGTTTAGTTTCACTTTTGGTGATTTCAACAGTTGAAAATGGACCTAATGGACCAAAAGTGAAACAAAACTTGAAATTTGGACCAAAAGTAAAACGTTTTTGAAATTTGGTCCAAAAGTGAAATCTGCACAAACTACAAGGACCAAAAATGTACTTAACTCTTACAACAGAAGATACATAGTTATATCACAAGTGATACAGTTAAAGTTTACCTTGACCTCCTGTGTTTGCTTGAAGATCCCAAATTAATAGATGGAGCATTAACAGCTTTTAGAACAAGAACACAGTTAGTAACTTTAAATGGAGTTTTTAAGTGTGTCCCAAATGATGCTGTTGGTGTGTCGCATTAATGCATTCAAAACAACTTAAACACTAACAAATGGATTCTAGACTAATAGAACAGATTATGGCTATGAGATATAAAAATGTGATACACACTAATTTAATGCATTCAAAACAACTTAAACACTAACAATAAGTAGAAATGTAATCTAAACTAACCTTTTGCAATATCTGGTTTCATGAATGATTATGAATGACAAAAATTGAAAATGATAAGCATACAATAGATATCACGTGTGATATCACGTGTGATATCACGTGTGATATCACCAGTGATATAAAAAGTAAAACATAAATAACTTTTGATATAATTTCTGATATCACCAGTGATATCAAAGGTATAATATTAGATTATCAACACGTAAGCATCTATAAAATAACAAAGCCAAAATCTAAAAATGCAGGGACCATAAATGTAATTAAAATTTACAGATATCATCAAACCACCAACCACTCTAAAAAAGGCATTTCAAAAACACATTTCACAAAACACATTTCACAAACAAAAATCTCTCTCTTAAGAGGCTCAATTTCAAAAACACATTTAAAACAAACATGGGTGGCGACGTCAATACTAACCAAAAAATGGAACCATCAACATCTAAACATGCGGATACATCTCGGATAAAGATTAAAGAAGAACCTATTGAAGATCCTTTTGAAAGTAAGAACTTATTTGTTATCTATCATTTCTGATTTTCAGATGTTATTTTATAATTTATATAGATTCAGATGTTATTAATTAAGTTTTTTTTATGGTTTTTTTTCCTTTATTGTTATAGATTATTTTTTATGTTAAATAAATAATTTTTAGTTCATTGTATGTAACGTTATGGAGGATATATGAAAGAAGATTATTGGTGTTCAACAAATAAATATATATCTACACAAATGAGAGATTAGAAGTTAAGTTTAATAAAAACAAGAGATAATTTTTCATGATTTGTGTGGTTAATGGGGGTAAAATATGCATGTTAATAATCTTTAACAGACGGTTATTAATGAAGATAGAATATGAATGTTAATATGGTTTAGCGACCGGTTATTAATTAGGATAGAATAGGCTTGTTAGTATGATTTAGCGTACAGATTTGTAATTCATATATAAGAAAAAGATATGTGATGTTAAAGTTTTAGTATAAAACTGAAGGCAGATAAAAAAATTAATAAGTTTTCATATTTGGATAACAAATGATGTTAAACCAGTCTAACTTGTGATAACTTATGATATAAACTTGTGCATATCAACTTGAGGATTATTGGTTGTGTTATAAATTGTGATATCACAGTTCATAAACAAGTATTATATAACATCATTTTGTTATATTATCACTTGTTTTTTTTTAGGAATATCAAATGTCATATCACATGTTATATAGTTGTGATATCATATGACAACAGAAATAACTTTTGGTAAATTGTAATGCAAATACAGATAGGCTTAAATCAAAAAGAAAGAAGCAACTGCCAATATTTCCTTTAAGAAGCAACTGCCAAGAATGGATAGCTTCAAATGAAAAGCATCTTCAAAGCAAAGCAGAAAAAGAAGCAAAGTGGAAAAGAAAACGTGGGGAGAAAAAAATCTCCTGGTAGATGGACAAGAAGTGATGAAACAAAGCTCTTGGCTGAGAAGCATAAAAGAATTAAAAAAACAACAGACAGTTAATCAACAAACAACAAAAAATAAGGATAAAGGAAAAGAAGAAGTAGTTGACGTTGAACAAGAGAGTGAAATGAATGAAAGACTTGAGAAACAAAAACAGGCAAAAACTAAAAAAATCAAGAAAAAAGGAAAAGAGAAGGTAGTTGATGTTGAAGACGAAAGTGAAACGAATGAAAGAGTTCAGAAACAAAGTTTTAATAGAGTATTGAAAGGACGTGCAACTGTGAGACCACTATTTGAAGCAATGCGTGGATTAACTCCGCAAAGAAAAAGGGTGGTAAGGGAGATGGGATTTGGAAACTTAATTAATTTTCCTATAGTTGAAATACCAACAAAATTGGCTTTCTATGTTGTTGACATACTTAACACAAGAAAAATGATGTTAGAGTGTCCAATGGGAGACATAGTCATTACTCTCAAAATAGTGAAAGAAGTTATTGGTTTGCCGATGGGAAGAAGGAATTGGTAAAGTGAAGACAAAGACGGTGTACTACGATCCATTCTTAAAAGAATGGCAAGATCAGTTCTAAATATAATATGCTCACAATAAAAGCTTTATCTGATTTAATCATTGACACAAAAAACACTGATTATATGTTCAGGATGAACATTCTGACATTGATTGCAAACACATTGGGAAGTTGTGAGAACAACTCATGTTTGAAATTCACAGTGTTGAGGAATGTGTTTGAAGGAGATGATGTAGTGACATTTGATGGTGTCTAAATCCATAGAATGTGCAAGTGTGTCAAAAGTTGATTGGTAAAAAAAAGAAAAAATGGGATGTTGTTACTATGGGCAGTGATGTTCTGATGGCGTAAGTTAGGAATTTAATTTTTTTTAAAATTTTATGTTTAAGAAATCAATTTACATTTGATTATTAATGTACTCTAATTTGATAAAGTGTTCATGGAACAGCTTACATTATCTACATCTATACTACAAATTGATACGTTTTAAGTCAAGAGAAGAGTACCAGCATTCAAAAGCTGGAACACAAGGCTGTTGAAAAAAAAGATATCCTGAACTTCAAAATTACTATATGGGAATTGCAGAAATACTAGACGATGTAGGTGAAAAAGAAGAGAATGAAGAAAAGGAGGTGAGTTATAAAAAACGAATTTGTTACTTTATAATTATTAATCACCGGTGATACAATACATGCATAACATATCTGAAAAAACTAAAAGCAAAATGATATGTAATATCACAAGTGATATTGTATGACAATCATAAAAATTACGTAAGTTTTTTATTCAAAATAACAAAAGGAGATGAGGTATAACATATCTGAAAAAACTAAAACTAAAGTAACATGTAGAGTTAAGTACATTTTTGGTCATTGTGGTTTGGTCATTTTAACTATTTGGTCCAAAATTCAAAAAAGTATTGGTTTTGGTTAAAATACTTAGTTTCGTTACTTTAGTCCAAAAAGGACTTGTTTCCGTTACACTTTTGGTCCAAAAGACATAGTTACGTTCCACTTTTAGTCCAAAAAATTTAGTCCAAATTTACGAAATTGGACTAAAACTGGAACGAAACTATGTTTTTAGACCAAAACCAAACCTTTTTTGAATTTTGGACCAAAACTGAAAACGCACCAAACCACAAGGACCAAAAATGTACTTAACTCTAACATGTAATATTACTAGTGATATTATATGGAAATCATAAAAAATGAGGATAGTTTATTATTCAAAATATGACAAGTGATAATGCTCTTTTTATTAAAAAAAGAGTTAAGTACATTTTTGGTCCTTGTGGTTTGGTGCGATTTCACTTTTGGTCCAAAATTCAAAAAAGGTTTGGTTTTGGTCCAAAAACATAGTTTCGGTCCACTTTTAGTCCAATCCTGTGAATTTGCACTAAAATTTTTGGACTAAAAGTGAAACGAAACTATGTCTTTTGGACCAAAAGTGTAACGAAACTATGTCTTTTGGACCAAAAGTGGAACGAAACTATGTGTTTTGGACCAAAACCAAACCTTTTTTTTATTTTTGGACCAAAAGTGAGATAATGCACCAAATCACAAGGACCAAAAATGTACTTAACTCTTAAAAAAATTATTTACAGGAACTCTATGAGCTGATAGAAGAAAGCATAAAAAGCATTTTGTTAGATAAAGCAGAAATAGAAGAAAAGATCAATGAGAACTTGATCAAATTTCAAAATGATGAAAGGTTGATTCAACTGAGAGACAAGATGAAGGTCATTTTTAAAGAACCTAATATACCTGAATACCACTCTTCTTCATCAACCAAATCTAATGATGACGACGATGATAATTTACAAGTTGGAGATGATAATGAAAAGAGTTATGGAACTCAAACAGACTCAGTTGAAGAAGATCACGTTCAGATAGTAACAGAAACTCAACAAGAGGAAAGAAACAACTTGCAATACAACGATGAAGAAAATGATGGAAAAAGTTATTTCTCATAAGAAGATGAGTAATGAGAGTGAATGTATGAAAAAAAGATGAACAAGAAACGGGGACTCCAAAGAAGCTGAGAACATTAAAGAAAGAACACGGGAAAGACAATTAAATAAGGGCAACAATCAAAAAAATAAGAAGAATCGATCCATTTGATGACCCAACATTTGGCGAATACTACTTACAAAATCAACATCTATTTGTTCCAACACAAACGAGTGCTGAAAAGAAGGATCAAACAGATGATATAAATTAGGATAGTTTTTTAGAGAATGAAGAAGAAATTATAAGAAAAGGGCGAGAGTTCTCCGCTGAGATAAGAAAGAACGCTCAACAGCAAGAACGAGAACGAAAAAGAAAAGGAAAAAGAGAAAAGGATCAAATAGGATCATCTTCTCAGGAAAGTCCTGTTTTTGGCATAGATAATTCACTCCAAGGTTCTCAGCTGACATTTGACCTAGGTGAAAGCCCAACATATGAAAAAATGGAGATTCTAATCAAAAATAAAAAGAAAATGGGACTAAAATCCAAATACGTAAACAAGACGGTGGACCCAGCCGTAGAACTTACAGAGGATGAGAAGCTTTTGGGAAGAAGCATATTCAAAACACAAGAAGAGGAAGAGTAAGTATCCATTAGTTTTTACTTATAGAATGTTGTTTGTCACTGGAAAATCTAAGTGATAATGATAGAGATATAAGTGTGTTTGATATATCACTAGAGATATATCACTAGTGTATAAAAATATCACTATAGATATTATATCATTTTTTTATCTGTTTAGTTTCTATGCTTATGGCTTATCTCTTGTGATAATTTACACAGAGAAGAAGTCTTCAATGACGATGAAGGTCTGATTTTGTTCAGAATGAATATTCAATCACTGGCACCAGGGCTTGAAATTGATACTTCAGTGATCGACGTATACGTTTCTATACTCAATTACGAGGAAAAATTCAAAATGATGAATATGAAACGTCATTTCTTTTATACATCAATGATGGTAGGATATTTTTAATTTCTTAAAAAAATACTGTATTCTTTTACATCTTAAATTATCTAGCTTTATATAATTTTTTATTAATTATGAATCAGGTGCCGGGAATATTGGAGGACAAAACAACAGAAATTGACAAGAAAATAGATGCCCAGTATGACAGGTTTCACGAAATGCTGTTAATTCAGATGGAAAACGACGTAGAAAAAATGCAAATGGAGGACGTCGAATTGGTATATTAAAAATATTTTATTAATTTGTTCAGTGAGATTCTTGTATTATTTAAAATTTTAAATATTTTCATATTTTTGTGAAAACAGGCATTCTTCCCAATTATTGCTCACGGCCATTACTACCTCATTGTTTTCAACCTCAAAACAGGGAAATATATGATAATAAACAACAGCGATATCTTGAAGAACATACGAAGGCAAATATAAAAACAATGTTGAGTTTGTGGTAATAATTTTTTGTTCCTCTAAATTGATATTTTGATTCTTTTGAATGCAATATAAGATCACAAGAGATATCACATCAATATATGTTGGTCTGTAATAATAATTAGCTATTAATTTCTACAGAGGAGCGTGTTTGGAAGGCACCTGTTGATGTATTCTCAAATTCAAATGCAGATAAAATCTTGCAGGATATAAACAAAAGCAACAACTTAAGAATGAAATGGAAGACAAAAAAAGAAAAAAATAGATTGTGGTTTGTATATGATAACTGCATATGGATCCCTTCCCTCCTATCGCTTACGCACTACACCAACCACCCCCCCCCTCCCCCGCGCACAATGGAAAACAAGTTTGTTGCCTGAAAAAGACAAAAATCATCGGATACAGATGGATAACTTGAGATCAAGAATTGCAGTAAAAATATTAATACATGAAGTAAACATTCATCAGAAAAAGATGTCTGATTATGCAAAAAAGATGACTGGAGCAGGTGAAGGCGGAAGCAATCAAGAATAATTTGTCTTGAATTTCATGTTTATGAAAAACTTAGTACTTTTTATTTAAATTCTTAATTTAGTAATAGACATGAAAAGTATGTATGCAACTGCATAAAACTAAGTAGGATGCGATCTATTGTTGTAAACAACATTGCCTAGTAGTCGATTATGTATTATGTTTTGGGATGGTTAATAGACTTCTATAAAAACTCTTATGCAAACAACCACTTTTAATGTAGAATTTTGTCACATTTGATTCTTGATTAAAAAATTTCATATCACAAAAGGAATACAAAGACTTGCAATTGTTTAAAATTTAACAATATATCACAAGTGATAACACACACACAAAAAGAAGAATTATAATATCGCAAGTTGGATCTACACCAAAAACCATAAACCCATAACCACTTGGATAAATACCAAAAATCCTAAAAACCAATGAGATCTATACAAAAAAAAATACTAAACCCTTATCCACTTGGATCTATACCAAAAACCCTAACCACTTGGATCTATACCAAAAACCCTAAAAACTCTAAACCCCTAACCACTTGGATCTATACCAAAAACCCAAAACCCCTAACCACTTAAATCTATACCAAAAACACTAAAGAACTAACCAATGCATATAATATCATAAGTGATATACAGATAACTTTAAAATCTATACAAAAAACCCTAAACACCAAACCACTTGGGTCTATACCAAGAACCCTAAAAACATAACCACTTGGATCTATACCAAAACCCCTAAACCCATAACCACTAGGATCTATACCAAAAACCATAAATAACTAACCAATAGGTATAATATCACAAGTGATATACAAATAACTTTAAAATCTATAACCTAAACACCGAACCACATATGGACCATCTATCTAAAAACTAGTGTAAACACCAGGTATAAGTTGTAATCCTTTCCAACCATGCTGCGCTTTTGACTAGAGACTATACACCGCTACATGTGATCTAATACGCGAGATGTCTTTAGACGACCACCGTCAAGAGATCACTTTGTGTAGGTATTAATTTTCAAGTTCCAGCAATTGATGGGTAGACCTAGAATTGTACAAACCACTCTCACTAAAATAGACGTGTCTTTTAGTTAGCACGGAAAGAGATAGACGCTTTTGGCTACAACTCTACACACCAGTGGTATACTAGATCGTTTCGGTTTGTAAATGGAGTAGTCAGTCCTAATAGCTGTATTAAGATCCTCGCAAACTTGTGTAAAAAGATCTCACACTGTACCACAACCCAATTCAACTAGATATCCTATCTATAGCGGAGCTCATATGGTAACCCATCTCAAATCTCACCACCAGACCCCCACTTCACCTACCCCCTAGACCAAACCCGAACCCCCCCCCTCATAACCCCAACCTGCCCCGGCCCCTCCTCTCCTACATCACCTCAGTGCATTACCAAATTATACTTTAAACTCACACTATTCACCCAACAAATACTAAACCCCACCTCCAACCACTTAGAATTTACTACCCTCCTAATATAACTATCAAAATAACCTACATAAACATTGAATGTAAACCCTACTTTGATGTATACAAAAAACCCTAAACCCCTAACCACTAAACTCTAAACCCCTAACCACTAAATTCTACACCAAAAACCCAAAACAACTAACCACTTGGATCTATACAACAAACCCTAAACACCTAACCACTTGGATCTATACCAAAAACACTAAAACACTAACCACTTGATCTATACAAAAACCCTAAACAACTACAATTGGTATAATATACACTTGTAATATGATATACTTTAAAATCTATACCGAAAACCTAAACCAATAACCATTTGGATCTATACTAAAACCCTATACAAACTTAATCCACTTGAATCTATACCAAAAAACCCTAAACCCACTTGATGTATAAAAATACCCTAAACCCTAATCACTAAACCTAATACCCTCAAACACATAAATTCTATACAAAAAACCCTAAACATCTACAATTGAATCTTAACTCCCACCTGGTGGTATACAAAAAAAACCCTAAACCCTTAACACACTAAAACCCCTAACACAAAAAAATCTACACCAAAAACATAAACACCTAACCACTTAGATCTTCATACCAAAAACCCTATACACCTATCCCTTGGATCTATACCAAAAACCCTAACCCCTAACCACGTTGGATCATATACCAAAAAAACCTTAAACAACTAATCATGGTATATTATCACAAGTGATATACAAATAACTTTAAATCTTTTCGAAAACCCTAAACCACTAACCACTTGGATCATACTAAAAAACCTAAAACAACAACACTTGAATCTATAACCAAAACCTATTCTTTTTATTTAATAAACCACATTTTTATAATTGTATACAAAAAAAACCCCTAAAACCTACTTTCCATAATTTTTTAATACTAATACCCTAGTACTCTCTTTAAACACAAAGTAAAGATCTTAATGTGTAACTAAAAGAAAAACCAACATAAACACATAATATCCTCATAGAAAAAAAAGCACAATATCACCAAAAAATAACCTTTAAAATCATACCTAGAACACCTCTAGGGCCTCATGGAATTATGAACCCTCAAAATACCCCACACTACAACACGCCCATATAACCATTTCGATCTATACAATAACCTAAACAACTTAACTCAATGGGTATAATATCACAACGTGATATACAAATAATTTAAAATCTAAACAAAAACCCTAAACCCTAACCATTTACGATCTATACCAAAAACTCCTAAAACACCTACCATTTGGATCCATTATACCAAAAACCCTTACACCTAACTCGTCGGATCTATACCAAAAGTCATCAAACCCCTAACATTGGATCTATAACAAGAAAAACAATAAACAACTAACCAATGGGTATAATAATCACAAATTGATATACAAATAACCTTTAAAAAATATACCAAAATCCACTTATAACACCTCAAAACACTTGGATCCTGTACAAAAAAAAAACACTTTTTAAACACCTAACCACTTGGACTATACCAAAAACACTAAAACATCAAACCCACTTGGATCTACTACCAACATAAACCTAAACATCTTCACACTTTGGATATGTACACAAAAACCCTTAAACCTACTAAACCCTGAAATTGTATAAACAAAAACCCTAAACCATAACACCTAATATCTATACCAAAAACCTCTAAACACCTATACCACCAGGTCTATACACAAACCCTAAACCCTAAACATATATAATCTACAAAAACACTAAAACTTCTAATCCAACGGATCTTGCGAGGGATTAAAATTTATCAGAAAATCACAATTGATAACCACACCAAAGGAAAAAAAAACAAGACAAGAATTATAAATAACACTTGTGATACCACATTACACTTTAGAATAAAATACTAAAAAAAACCCCTAAATCCGAAGTCCTAGACCACTTAGATCTATAACAAAAACTAAACAGCACTTGGATCTATACTCAAAAACAATAAAATCCTATGCAATATGATTTAATATAACAAAAAATACAAAGGTTACCTTTAAAATCCTAAGCAATATGATTAATATCATAATATCACAAGTGATAACAACTTAAATATCACAAGTCGATAAAATATCATTTTGTCTATAATATCATAGGTTGATAAATAAATATCATAATATCAATTAACATCACTATAAAACCAAAATACTTGTTGCATTGCTGATAGCACAAATATCCACAAGTGATAACTGTTAAATGTCTTAAATCCAAAAATTAATCAAAATAAATTTATTGAAACCTAATGAAATAATTTCTTTTTGCGTAAAGAAGTAAATAAGATGTAAAAGAAAAAATTGAGCATGAGTTGTACTAATTTTTATCATACTTTGTTGTATGAATGTAAAATCAGACTCAAACTGTGACATAAAACAGTCTCTTAACGAAACACTTTTCTAGAAGTTCAACGCGAAGCTCCACTTTCTCTCAAGATATACAATGATCACTGCCGCAAGGAATACAAACTATGCAGGATATGACGACTTTTCAACATCATTCTTCCATGGTCAAAGTACGCACTTATAGTGTGCAGTAGATCCCATATACACAGCCATTCATTTTTTATTACTTTTCTTTATTGATTTGCTCTTTCACTTCTTTGATACGCTTCTTTCTTCTTCACTTGCCCTTTGGCCTTTACACCTGTTGGATTTTATTTAGCCTTATCAGGATTCTTAACACCCACTAAATTCTGGACACAAAATCAGAAACTGTAGGGTTTGAACAATTGGCAACTCAGCTTGCTTTCATATTGTTTACAAACAGACAGACAACTTGGGCTCTTTATTCCTTGAATATGTACAGAACAATATATGAATCAAGTATGATAGAAGCTCCATTGCAAGCTTCTCAATGTGCTTCATTCTTGTCTCACATATAGGTTTTGTTTTTTTTTTTTTGTTCCTTAAATCAGGTGGATAAAGCCTTGGTCCATACGACGCACTCAATATATACTGATCTGGAATACAAGACACTTTGAAGTTCTTGAATACACAAAAATTATATGTCGACTTATAAATCAAAAGCGAACTAATAAGCCGAACAACAGCGGGGAAAGACTGTGAACATTTCCTTTGTTTTAAAGATACTTCCTAATAACAACATAACATTATATCACAAGTGATACATTCATGTAACATTCTAATTAATACAAAATAAAAACTAAAAAATAATCACTTGTGATACTTCAAAACACGTATATTAAAAATTTGTAATATAATTTTACAATCATATATCACAGGTGATACTTCATACCATATTTTTAACAATAAAAGTAAAAAAAATTGAAAAATATAAAATGTTGGATTTTTTTTAAAAAAGAAAAAAAAATGTCTATCAAAAATGTGTACCTTGTTAATGTCCATGTGAATTTTTGATGCAAATTTAATCTCTTCTTCAACTCTCATTCCTCTGAAGTACTTTATTTGTCAATCATTCTTTTTTTTTATTTTTTTTATGGGCAGACCCACATGTTTTATTTTTCTCTCATCAATAATACAAACGTAACATCCCTCATCTAAAAATCATTTACCGTTATTGACATAAACCAAGACCCTGCAACAATCCCTTTTGCTACACGAATTAAAAAGGCTTGCGAGTACATAAAAAATTAGCAGTATGTACAATCAATAGGTAACGTGTCAGGCAAAGCATGGGAATGTATCAATAGACTGATGATCTAGTTTTTCTGCGTTGTGTCTTTGACTTTCCATTGCAGACTCATTTACAAGCATAAACTTGACAAGTGTTGAACCAGAACTAGTGAAATATGAGGAAAAAATGAGTTCCTCGCTCTGCTGAACTTAAAGAGTATGTCCTCATACAACCGCATTAATGACAGAATCAAACAAAATTTTATCAAGGTTAACTTGGTAATCTTCCTAATTACTCTTAGGATTATATTATTTTGTGATATATTTTACGTGTACAAGACTTCGAATCAGGAATTCTGATTTGATGATTACAAAACCTTATATGCAACAATAAAGAAAGAAGAAACAACAAGGACTTAAGATGTAATATTAGGTTAGCTTAATATGTAAGCTAGGGTTTTATTGTAACCTCCCTCTAATATATAAAGAGGGGGTAGGCGTCTGGTATAGACATTCAGAATAGAATTAGAACTCTCCAATGAGAGTCTAATAGTTAGCATAGTTATAGTTAGTTTAGCCCCAAGATCATTTGATCTTGGGGTAATAGATTAATAGAAAAACCTTGTTTGTTAACATTGATATTCTTATTCTTATTCCGCTGCGTATATTCAATGTTTTCGTTATCCTAGATGTGCTTAGATCAGGGATTTACAATTGGTATCAGAGCGGGTTGCTCTTGATATCTAGGATTCAAGGTTTTATAGTCGAAGAATAAAGAAGAAACCTAAAATTCGTATATGGTTTCTCAGTTCGTATTTTTCTGGGCAGCCATGGTAAAACTGTCATAACTCATTCGTTAACCGTTGGATCGTCACGAAATTTTATATGGAGGTTCTACACACATATATCTACAATCTGACCGAAGCGATCATCAAGATGAGCTTTTGATAAAAAGTTATGCTATGACGAATTTGGCTGCAAAAAAGGGTTTTTCAAAACCCTAAAATCAATGGCAGATTGGTGTTGATGCTTATGATCCATGGTGTTTGTTTTTACTAGCTTTGGTGAGTCAATCTTTTGATTGATGATGAACCCTAGTAACATGTTTACCAATGACGAATCTTCATGTTCTTCTGTTGGTGTATGTATCTTTTGGTGCTTGGGTGTGTATACAGCAGGTGACGACACAAGGCATTGAACAATGATTGCAGCAGCCAAAGATGCGTAGGTATGACATACAAATATGCTTCGTACAAGTATTTAAACACTAGTACTGCTGCCTTATTTTTTTTAGTACTGCTCGTCAACATTTAGTACTGTTGGGTTCACAAACTAGTTCTGCTGTTCGTTTTTTGCTGATATGTAAACCCTAAAGATTAGGGTTTGCTGGACGTAAAAGATCCACATGGTGTTGTTGTGACTGTGATTATTTTGTTGCTACCATGGTAAGAGGGAAAACAAGTATTAACAATGAGAAGATTAACAATGGTCTTTAACGAGGTTGGTATATACGAAAAAAAAAAAAAAAAAAAACCTTCCCTGTGATGTTCTGTGTTATCCTATGGTCTGACCGTCTCGAAAAAACCAGCACATGGCGTATTTTTTTTATTGAAGCAGGCCAACGAATCATTTCATAATTATTATGGCGTTTTTTTTATTAAACCGAGTATAAGGGTTATTTAACAGATTATGCCATTGGTTCATATCATAAATATTGGGCCTAGCTTGGGAACGATTGAGGTCAGTTTCTTCGTAAATTAGGCCAGCATGGTATAATAAATTCATATGGCTGTATTGTTGAGATATCTATGGCTTACGTGGGTTAATGCTATTATGATACTTGCGTGATGATGATTTTGATACTGTTCGAGATTTTTAATGTTGTTCAAGTATGATAGTACTGCTTGATTTGCTTGATTTGTCCGAGAAATATTTACAACTGTTTGTGTTGTCCGATAAATAATTAATACTGCTAGTACATCTCTATTTCTTTTTTATGAATTTTATTCTTATATTGGACCGAAATCGGACAAAGAACGATTTTTGGTTTAGGATGATAGAAGATCTTGAACGATGATGGCTTGTTGAGGAAAATATTATGAAGACATTTGATGCAATGACTTTTTAATCAATTATGTGACAATGGTACCCTTTTTGTTCGTAGATCGCCGGATGAAGGCAAGGTACAAATAAGGAACTACAAATGAAGATCGCGGATGACGGCAGCAGTCACATGAGAGAGGATTTTGTTATCTGCACTTAGATGTTTCTTATTAATAATTACTATTTGAAAGCCAAACGGACGCAGTTGGCTACTTTTGTGGTGATTATTTTGAAGAGATTGGTTATTACTTATATGATGTTGTAGTGATTTTTCCGGTGCGCAGTACTTATTATATCCTCAAATGGCTAACTAACTTTTGAAGGTAATTGTTTGTGCTTAAATGGTGTTGCCGAGACTTGTAGAATTAGCAAAGGTTGTTACGATCTATCTTATGGTGCTTACTACGTACATTTGCTATCACTTAGTATGTGTTCATAGAAGTCGAGGATTTTTGTCAAGAGGTTGCTGGTATACTTATAATTATCAACATGATTCCAGATTTGTATAAGTTCAACGTCACGGGATAGTGCAAGGACATAATTCACATGGCTTGGGAGGGATTCATACTTTCAACTATGGGTAATACCTCATTTTTCTTCATTAATTATTTATTGCTTGGAGCTACTAAGTTCGTGGTTTCAAGAGATGGTTATTACTTAGGGGATGTGCTCTATTAGTTGCTTATTACACGAAGACCCTATTGGATGATTACAAAAAGGGGAAAGAAGCTTCATGATTTGCAACTTATTATGAGTGGCTGAATTAAAGGAAGATCTTAAGTCAAGGTGAGCATTGTATCTTTCATTGAGTTTGATTTTTATATCAATCGGGAAGATTGGTGAGAATTCTGATTTTGATGATTAACAAAACCTTATAAGCAAACCAATAAAGCGAAAGAAGAAACCAAACCAAGGACTTTAGATCGTATATTATGGTTAGCTTTATGTAAGCTCGGGTTTTTTGTTAACCTCTCCTCTATTATATAAAAGGGGGTTAGGCGTTGGTTAATAGACATACAAGAATAGAATTAGAACTCACCCAATGGAGGTATAATAGGTTAAGCATAGTGATAGTTAGTTTAGCCCCAAGATCATTTGATCTTGGGGTAAGTGATTAATAGAAAACCTTGTTTAGTAATATTGTCTTCTTATAATTTCCGCTGTGCATATCAATATTACTGATCCTAGATGTCCTAGATGTGCTAGATCGTGGTTTAACACTAAATAGGAAGATGAAACCACTCAAATCACTCAACTAATCTATGTGGTAACATGTAACGAATTCGCTTAATTGCTCGGTCATGACGAGTATTCTATCATAAGCTTGGCATTGATACACATCTCCACCGCTAAAGCTAAGGAGTAACAAGTTTATAAAGGTAAATATGGGTTTTTAACATAAGGCTTAGGGTTGATTACTCTAACTAATCTTTATCGATACCAATATTCCAGGAGGGCGACAAAGACCACACATACACACCCGTAACGACGGGATAGACACATGTGGCTGCTCAGTCCCACCTCAAATAAGTTAAAGAGTAGGGATAGTAGAGTAATATAGAGTATGGATCTTCTAACTTTCACCAATAGTAATAAACCAACAAGGCAGGTGAGACATGCATACATGGCCGTAATGACGGAATAGACATGCACGTTCGATCACATCCTCATTCGCGTAAAACCCATGGTTAATGATAAGGAAAGAGAAGTAAATTGTTGTTAAATAAAAATTATGAAACAAATAGATTAAGTCTAAAATACGAGTTGCTAAACACTTTTTCCCGATCGTTACCATGATAAAGACACAACTATTTACCATGTCTTGATCATAGATAAAAAAACAACAACCCAAGTTGGCATTCCTGTAACGATCAACTTCCCAATCATCCCATACTTTACAAGGCAAGTGGCGATATCTTCCATTTTATACAATACTCTACATCGTCGATTTGTATCATTTGCCCTTTTTGTGTTTTGAATATTTCATTTATAGTCCATTGACTATTTGACTTTTGTCAGTTTATTCGGATTTTGTACCGTGTTGACGGTGATGATTTTTATGAGAATTGTGGTGAATTATGGTTTATTGTGATTAATAATCCCTTTTTGAAGGTATTATTGTGTTATTTGTATTTCGGGTGGTTTGTCCCGTGAATTTTGAAAAATGCCAAAAAACGAGTCCCGACACCTCCGTTAATGTCCAAGTGAGTTTTGAAGGGTTTAAAGTGTAAATATGTCGTGTGAATACTCTAAGTTAATGGAAAAGTATTTTTAAAGTGAATAAAAATACTAATTAACTTTGAGGTAAATTTTACGGTAGAGTTTTACGAGCTTTTAAGTGATCCTGACACGAAAAGAAAGACCCGAGGGCTCTTTGGATGCCATAGCCGGTCATGGGGTGTTTAAGGGGACAAGGTGACTTAATTTTAGCTAATCTGTCTTAAAGGTGTACAAATATATTTCTTCCACTAGCTTCTCATTATCCATTTCATTTTCAAAAAAAAACACACGCACAAATGTGTGTGCTCTTGTGTTCGTCCGTCACCAACAACAACAAAACATCATAAATTTTCCAACTTTGATCGAGAACGTGATATTCAGGGTTGATACGAGTGTTTGAGTGTTTATTTAAACAACGTTTGGGTTGTCCGGTTTGTGTCGAAATATACATTTTTGAAGATTTTCTTGTATGTTTTCAAATTTAAATTTCGTTTGTCCTTTTGGGTTTATTTTGATGCATAGATGTTAGTTGACATGTTTATCGTCGAATAAATCAATTTTTGAAAACGACTGAATAAAAAGAGGGTGTTGTAGTTCGTTAGGATAACATGAAGAATGGAAAATTAAACGGTTCTTGTAGTTTTGATGTTTGATCGTGATGAGTTGAATAATTTATGGTTGCTAGATAGCTTATATTTGATTAGTAGCTTGTATTGCTTATTCAGGTTATTTTTAAGCTATATCTTGTTTATTTTGGCTATTGCCGAAAACTTCCCTAAAAAGACTTGGAAAGAGATTGTGATGATTTTTTGTGTTATGTTATGGACGTATGTTATGGACCCATTTTTGAGGTTATAGTGGTAACCTAAATCAGATTTCGTAGCTTATTAGCTTATTTTCAAGCTTAATATACGTATTTTAGAGCTTATGGACTCACGGCCCAATAAGCCTATTTAAGTCGTGGCTTAATAGGAGGGCTTATTATGGTCTGAATTATTTTCTACTTATTGGTATAAGCTTATGTATGTAAATGGACCTTAGTTTTGGACTTGGATCGTATTTTAGACTTGTAAATATCTTAATGGACCCTTGTTGGGCCTTAAAGCCCAATAAGCGATATTTTGTTGTTATAAGAGTTTTGACGGACTTTTGAAAGTGAAAATGCATTTATGAAGTGATATTAAATGATATTTTGGGAAAAAACATTTTAGTAAACGTTAAAGATTGAGATATTGAAGTTTTGTCGAAAAGTGTCAAATTTATAAAAAGTGTTGAAAATAAAGTTTGAAACCTTGGAAAACGTTGTATGAGCGTACGGGTCATGTCGAAATTTCGTAAAAAGTTTATACTTAGATATTTTCCTAAAAACATGATTTTTTTGATTTTAAATAATAAAATATTATTTAATTATTTTATTTATTTAATAAATTCACTAAAAGATGAAAAATATATTTTTTCTTGAAACTTGTCGAGTATGTTTACTATGAGTAAACGTTTCATTTTCAATTCTAATATGATTATTTTGAGGTGACTAAGATTACCGAATGGACTTATCGAGATATATTTATAATTATTAATTATAAATACTTATTTATATTACTTATCTATTTTCTCTAAATAGTATAAGTACGTATTATCAAGTAATGAGATTGATATGATTGTTGGGATATGTCGTCAACCATCACACCACTAAAATGTTATGAGTAATTGTACAACGCGTCTAAACTCTATGCATCAAACGTGAGGATTGTTTTAGAATTGGATGATTAAATTGGGACATTAACTGGACCAGGTCGTGTGCGGGCGTCGTTGCATTTGCTTGTGTGATTGAGATTTGGTTGGTAAAGACTTGCTTGAGGTGAGTTCTCATAGCCTTACTTTTTACTGTTTTTCCGTTAGGGGAAAATAATACTCAAATATGTTTTGAAATGTTCTGAATTGAACTATGAGAAATGTGGTTTTGTTTTTGGGACAAGATATGTGCTTATGACTGCTATGTGAATATTATGGGTTGCATAATTATTTGGATCAAAGGGTGATGTGTTTCAAAAGCTTTAAATTTATAATGACTAAAATTACTAGTTTTATTATAGGGAAACACACGTGTAAAAGTATAACCCACATATGTAGTATAATCTTTTTAGGTAAGACCAGGTTGTTCCACGGGATTAGGTATTCTTAGAAAACATCGATAATTTTACGAAAAGGGGATTATCTTATAGACTGTCACGATCTAAAGATAATGGTTTGATTCAATGATATAAGGACATGTTTGGTTAAGGAACAAGAAACATTATAGATAAACTTGAGTAGATGAATGATTCATGAATTTAATTATAATCGATTTAAGAATGTTTAGTTACTTCGAAAGATTATCTATTGTTCAAAATGAAAAACCCTTTTGGCCTTCTTATTAGGAAAATGCTTTAAGTGTGATTCGTGTTTGATAATGAGTAATATAAAATTGCTAAACCAAGTTCGTTAGACATGTAGTTTAGCGTTAAACCCTTTTATACTTAGGTTAATGTTTGTTTACTTAGCCAATCCTCACAAGGCTAAGGTCTAGTTGTCACAGACAAACAACTTGGAATCAATCACTTAACCGGAGTCTTTCGACCTATATCCGGGATAAGTGGTGATCAAACGAAGATTAAAGAGTCCAAGTTCAAAAGCAACAAGTTTATAATATTCATATCAAAAGTTCATTCAAAAAGTCAAGTTTGATCCATAATAGTCATATAGCTCCTAACCAAACATGTTAATCTACTCAACAATCATAATTACAACACATATAACAATCATGATAAATCCAACATTCATATTATCAAAGGATAAAAACATGTTTTTACCAAATTCCAAGGAAGTCACTCATACGCGCAGTCATGAAATGTTCAAATTACCATAGGCTTGTACAAGAAACTAAACTTCACCGACATGGCGTAAGCACCAAACATAAACATCAAAAGAGGTAATATTATTTAGTGATAATATTTATTATTTGTAGAAAAAGGTTTATAAGTAAATCATAATCCACCTTATCCGTAATTTAACCAACTATACTATTCCTCCTTTTTTTCATGATATATCACTTCACATGGGGAAAACTTGCTTTCCCCCTATACTTAAGATAAACACACTTCTTTGCATATAATAGCAACAATTATGCTTTTCAATTTGGACAGATAAAATTTCAGATAATTTAATTAAAAATCTTTTCGAACAAAATTATTGGTTACTTATATTTAATTTTTATCACCTCTTAATCAGTAAACGTTTATAACACGCGAACGTATTCCTACTGCGGTCTCATAAAGATTTCAAGTACAAGTTCTAGAATTAACAAATCACCGGCACACTCATATAATTTAAATCGATACCAATACTCTAAAAAAGGCGACAAAACTAAAAATACACAGCCGTGACGACGGATGAGATATTTGTAATTGCTCACTCCTTAACTCGAGAAAGCTAAAGATAAAATCATCTTAGGTATCAAAGATGGATACCTGAATCCTTAAGATCTAATCCTCACAATTTTTCTGGGTAGAATAAATTGGCTAGTAATGTTATCAATCTAGAGCCAGGTTGCATAAATGTGATCAATAAAATGTTATTTAAAAAAAAAAATTCTTTAAAAATTTTCCTTAACTTTTCAGAATTTTTCCAGTTTATCTCCCTCATACTTAATATGAGCATTGTCCTCAATGTGAAAATATTATAGAGAAAAGATAAAATGGAAAAGTAAAATAATACTTTTCAATTGTGATTGATATTCTGAATCTTTTCTTCGCGCCAATTCGTCTCGCGCCTTTTCTTCCTTTTCCTGTTATGAATGTAGACATTGCATAGCACATGAAAAGTAATAATATTCCTAATAGATTGATAATATAAAGTACAATAATATTGTTTTAATACCAACAGAGGCATTTTACACACCATAATAATAATAATAATAATAATAATAATAATAATAATGTTTTGAAAGAAATTGTTTTCAGAACATAAGTGACCAAAAACTGCGGCCACACAACCAAACTTGTGCATCTAAACACTATCGTCATCATCCTCCTGCTGCACTGTGGTGGCGGAGGTGGGTACTGCTGATAGTACTGGTCATATTGTGGCTGAGCATAACCAGGTGGGTTGTAGGCTCCCTGTATTGGAACACTATAAACCCCAGCCATGTGCTCAAACACTCCATGGTACCTGTCCCAGTGATATGACTGCATATACTTCATTCGCTCTATCGCCTCTTGGCGTATCTCTATCCTACCCATCCTATCATACAAATCCTGCATAGATGCTCTCGAAGGTCTAGGAATACCAACTCTAGGCACACCCAGCTGTGGATCTTCGGGAATAAGCTTACCCTTAGAGTTGATCAAATCTCTAAGTGTAATTGTATCCAGATCTCTATAATAAATTGGAGTACTCAAACTCCTTACCACATCCTCTGTCAACACCCTGCATTTCCTAGCAATCTTTGAGATAAATTGACCACAGAAAATTTGACTCTCTTTCTGAGTCCCAGCTCCTTTCCTCTTCATCTATCTCGCAATCACCCAAGCTATATTTGCATACCCATTTTGGTGTTTAGCATCAAACATACTTAGAAGCCACAAATTATTCTTCTGAATCTTGTCATACCTAATCGTCCTTTGACACAAACCATAAGTAATCATTTTGTGGATCACCCTCAAAATTGGGTTCCTGATAGTTAAAGTATGACTCCTAGATAAACCAAGGTTATCCTCTCGACTAATGCTTAACCAATAATCCTGAGCGTTTAAATTATCTTCATTACGCAAACCTCCTTCAAAGTAAACATTAAAACCTTCTTCCTCTAGCTCAATCGCTTGATACAGTCCCAACCTAATTACAAACCTTCGAGCAACTCTACAAGTTCAAAACTTGTGGGCCACGTCCACCAAGTCTAAACTTGATGATCTTCTTGGTTTTCAACTCATCATCAGCACACACTTCATTAAACTCATAAGTAGAATAAAACTCTTGGCAAAGTTCGGCATAAATTGGCTCATTGATATTAAAAGCTCTAATCCAAGCCACCAAAGTAAATATCTCTACATCCGATTCAGCTTTACGCACCCTAATTCTTAACATGTCATCAATTTCTCCATCACAACCCATTCTGTTTAGCACATCATAGTTTACGATACAAGGCGAGTAAATGTGTCTAGGAAGTAATTGGGCTAATCTAGTGTTGTACCTAGACTTTGCATCTCTGTTACATCCTTCCCATAGCAAGAACTCGTAGTGAACTTGTGGAAGTAATAGTTCTTCTATTGTTTCGTGTTGTCTCGGGCGTTTGGATCTTGATGATCCGGCCTCATTATCGTGTGTTCCTTGGGTCTACACATAAAAAACAAACAACAATAAAGTTATAGTTGTGTTAGAAATGATTTAACACGATTTGTGAGTGTTTTATGGTTTTTAAAACATTCTGTTGCATTCTGATGTAAAATGTGTGGCGCACTTCCTTGAAGTGCATCATACTTTCTGGGAAAAAGGCAAAGTGCGGCTGTTTTGGGACAAAACCGGCGTACTTTATGGGTTGAAAAAAATAATTTTGAATTTTTATGATTTTTAATAATTAATTTTAAATATAAATTCATAATATGAATAGTGCACTTTTAGTTTTAATCAATATCAAGTATTCATGAGTTAAACAACTCCTAAATATCATAATTCTAAGGGTTAATTGTTCATATAAAACATGGATTATGGCTTTCCTAATATAAATATACTTAACCCTAATAATCAAGAAATTAAACAAATTAATGACAAGCAAGTCTAAGGAATGAAATCAACATACCCTAGGCATGATTAGAAGGTTGATGGATTGATTTTTGAAACTTTTCCTTTGTTTTTGTAAGAAACCTGACGGTTTTGTATTTGAGGGTGTGTTTTTTTATAATGACTCAGAATCGTGTTTGTTAAGTTTATTTATGAAAAACCGCTCTGAAGTGTGGCGCACTTCCCAGAAGTGCGGCATACTTTTCCCTTTTTTAGAGATTATATATATATGTACATATATACATATATATATATACATATATACATATATATACATATATACATATATATATATATATATTCTTTTTCTCATTACACAATCTTATATTATACGCATAATCTATACATAATCTCAATCCATCACATTAACTTAATATTAATATATCATATATCAAATTAATATCCGTACATCAAATGTAATCTATTATGGATTTATACATATGCCTTTATTTTTAAAACATAACATAAAAAGTAAGACGGGAGTATATAGCTACTCCTTTATTCCAAGTTGATCTAGTACTTTATTCCATAAACCAATTGGGTGACATTATATCACTCAACTTGTGGTACTTTGATAATTTTCGGTCCATTTTCTTTGTTGTAAATCCTTGTAGATAGATGTTTCCGTATGGATCAGTTAGTCTTATCTCAGCACGCCATTGTCCTGTTGCTTCTTCATCGTTAGTGTAGCATCCCTTATGTTTATGTTTCCAGTTGACTTGTTTTAATGGCACTGGTAATGAACCAAGAAAACTAACTGCTTTCTTCCAAACACTAATTTTCCGGAATGGGTTAGTTACTATCTGTATAGCTGATGATCGATCTTCCAGATTGGTACAGTTTAGATATGGAGCGGGTTTTGGGCCATATATCGGTGCTCTAAACTTATTTCTCTTAATCACATATTCCTCCTCATCATTACTATCACTCTCAGCTGTTCTTAGAACATCGAATCTTGCGGCTCCGAACGTTTGATGACAGACTCCATCAAAGGTTGAGAAAAGTCTTTCTGGGGTGTTAAGTATGCTACCAATCGTGTAAAGGAATCCCCGACCAATCACTATTGGTGCATCATGGTCGATTGGTATATCCAGGATAAGAAATTTTGCAATTATGGTAGTTACCCCCACTTGACAAAGAACATTAGAGAGTTTTCCCATAGCTTCTGCCTGGGTATGATTTATCATTGTGATTCCCCTATCAATCTTCTTCATATCTTCTCTTCTTAACGTCTCATAGATTCGATAAGGCATGATGTTTATATCTGATCTAGTATCTGCTAATGAATTTTCGTTAACTTCCCCTCCAATTTGATAGGAAATATAAATGCACCAGGATCGTCTTTCTCCTTTAATGATTCTCCCTTAATCCTTTTTACTGCTTCCTCATCTTCTTTACAGTCTTTCCATCTAATTCCACCTTATCTTTCTAGATTTCATCGAGTATCTTCTTATATTTGTCATGATAGGCCATTGTCTCGATTACAGGCCTCTCTTCTTCTAACAGAGCAAACTTTTAGTAGATACTGATTGCCAGTGCCTCTTTTGCCGCCTCTTCTTGAGTTAAATGACCCCCAGCTGATGAAGATATTCTAACATCTTGATAGAATAGATTAAGGTTCTCCATTGCTCTCTTTTTGTTACAGTTTCTCTTCCCCATCTTGCATATAAATGGTAGAAGTTCTTCTTCAAACTTTGGCACATCATAAAAATTGAAATCAAGTAATTGATCCCAATCGTCTGAGCTCTTTCCTGTTTTCTCAGAATCATCCTTAAATGGATCCGGTTCGGGATAAATGGTGATTACCCCGTTACCGAAATCAACAACTTCTTTAGCTAGTCTCAGGAATGATCTTCCCAAAATGACTCCAGGTTCAAAATCATCTTCCTCAAGGTTTATGATGAACTTCACAAAGTAGAGCTCTCCTTTCAAGGCAACAATGAGCTCTTTCCTAACCAACTTTTTTCTTTTCTTCACTTCATAGCCCAAACACAACTTTACCGTGAATTCATTCAATATCAGGTTCTCATCAAACTCCAAGTTAACTTCACCATCATATGCTTCCAAACCATTCACGAAGCATGGTGCAATGTACCGCTCAC
>BQNB010077869.1:0-17972 GCA_026074375.1 Tanacetum coccineum
AAGGCAAAGTAAATGCAAGTATAAGCAATGTAAGCAAGTAGTGTGAATGCACATAAAAAAGTTTTATGTGATGCAATGTTTATGAAATGTTTATAGTCTAGGTAAAATATGCAACCTAGTTCTCTATTAGCTCGGCTCTAGATACCAATCTATAACACCCTCAAAATATGCGGCAACGAAATAGGTAACCGGGGGCGTTACGTCAGAATATACAAGCACAAGATACGAGAGAACGACCTCTAAATGAGATGTTTAATAAAATAACTTCATTGTTTCATTAAAAGAGTTGATTAAAAATAATTTGTCCCACATTTGCATCAAATGAAAAATATTGTTTCAAAATACAACGAAGATAGAGTTGTGCCAATGAAATCCATGAAAAATATGTCTTGTAAGAATGCAGACTTCATGCACTTGAATTACGCCTTAGCAGTCAGGCACCTAAGAAATACAAGCTTAAAATTTCAACATAAAGTTGGTGAGTTCATAGGTTTAAGTAAATATTAAAGTTTGATCGCAAGTTTTAATAAAGCATGACTATTATAACATATACAATATTCACAAAAGTAATTACGATTTCCTAAGCTCATGACACCGAAACTCCAACACAGTCTGCATGTAAACAAATACACGAATAACAATGCCCAAGCAGGTGTTCAATCCCCAACAATCAAATTCCGAAATGGTATACGTTCATTAGTTCAGACCTCCGAAGCTAGTAAGCACTTAACTTACCTGAAAGGGGATGTCAATCCTAATAGATCTATTTATAACACTCGTGCCTACACAAAGTAACTAACGGCTCATGATATTTGTGGTATAATGGATTATCGCTACTTAGGCCTAATCGTAATCATTTAAAGGAAAAGTACTTGCGTTCATAAGTATAAAACAAAGCAATGTATCTCACCCCCGAGATTTATAAAACATTTATATAATAGTTAAAGCGGGGCTATAAACTCACTTTAAATGAAAGTATCGGTTTCGAGAAAATTGATCACAGGATAATGTCACAAATATTTCTGAATGCAACCTAATTAAATATGGGTCGAGTTAGAATTATGCAAGTGAAATGAAATAATGCAATATGTTTTTATAACATTATATGACCACCTAATAGTTTGCGTTTTAGTTTTATAAGTTAAAATAATGTTTACGTCTAATTCGCTATTTTCATCCGTCATTATATACCTTACTATTATTTTTAATTAACCATTATAATAAATCTTATCTCGCTTACTAAATAATATTTATAAAAGTTTACGACATGTATAAATAATATATAAGTATACTGTAATATTTCTTATGGTTTTATAACTCAAACGAACCCGAAAACGCCCGAAAACTCCATTTTATATTTCAATCAGCACCCTTTTTATATGAAAATACATGTAGGAACTTAATAATATTTTCAGAAAATAGTCCGACTTTAAAAGGGCATAACTCCTTCGTTATATTGATTCACGGGTCGTTCAAAAGCGAGGAATTAACAGAAAATCACGATCTATAAGTTTTCCCTTTTGAGTTTAACTCAACTCGGACATGAAACGGGTCAAAAGTATCATTTTAAAATCTGGACAGCTTTATATAAAAACAGTTTTGCCGGTAAATTTACTTAACTTCTTTTGACCATATCTTCTTCGTTTTAAGTCCGATTTTTGCTTTCTTTATGTCCACTTAATCGTATAAAATTATACTATCATACTTTTTCGGCCTTGACTACTCAAGATCAAATTTAGGGTACGAAAACCTAGGTATTAAATCTGGACAACAACATATTTATTATTATTCTACCTATTAAATTCACCACGAATTGCAACTTCATACTAACATAATCCCTTCCACCAATTTTTATCACTTTTCATCACAACAACAAATCCATACTAACCTAGTTTCTTCCACCAATTTGTCACACTTAATTATAAATTTAAAAATAAGAATAACATATACACATTACTAGATCAAGTTTATTTTTAACCATCTTTAATAATAAAGCTAAGTTTTCAACAAGTAATTTATGTAGTGACAAAATAAGTTGTACACATATATGAGTATATTTTTATAAGTCATTTTACACATTATTTACAAGTTTAAATATAGAAAGTTTACTTGTTTCTTTTAAAAATACAAAGTAGTGGTGATATAAATTTGTAAATATGATGATTATCATGGATGGAGCCAAGGGGTGTCCCGCGGGTGCCCGAGACACCTATGGATTTTTTCAATTTAGTGTAACTTTTTGAAAAAAACAACGGGTTTTCCTAAATGTATCATAAATGCACCCGGTCCATCGAAATGTGTTTCTTGTAACACCTCCACAAAAACTTATTGTTCTTGCCTTGTGGTTGGTCATCCAATTTCAAGAGAGAAATGAGAAAAAAAGTTAATTATTTTGCTTAAGTGAAGTGTGTGAAAATACTTCCTAGTTACTAGTATTTATAAGGCTAATCAATGTAAGTCTTTTAAAGTGTCTTTGGGGGCTTGTTATGAGAATCTCCCATTTTTGACATGGATAATAAGGGTGGCCGGTTTTAAGGAGTAAAAGAGAGGTTAGGTTGGGTATTAGGAGAGCTCTTCGTTCACATGTATGCATAAGAGAAAGTTTAACATGGAAATGGTAATCATTAAAGTTCAAAAATGTTTCACTTACCTCATTTAGAGGGGGGGCGACGGTTTAGATAAAAAGAGAGGGAAAAATAATTTAATTTTTGATATCTTGTATTTATACATAAGTGTAAGTATTTATTTACTAAGGTGGTAGTGTAGAACGCATGCATGCATGTACTAATTGGCAAACTTGAGCGTTTTAGTAAAACTTTTCCCCAAAATGTATATTAAAAAAAAATATTACGTAGACTTATAAATTATATTTATAAATGTCATATAACATATATTTTACGTAAACTTATATTTATTTAATGTCAGTTTACGTTTAAATTGTTTTTCAATTGACGTGATTTAACTTACAGGTTTCACGTAAAAGTAAACATGTAAGGGTTCCAAGAAAATAGTTTGAGTTTATTAACGTAAAAATAACCTGAAAATTGTGAGTTGCCACAAAATTAAGCAACAAAACACTTTCATATTTTATCGCCATTCATGGGTAATTTGATACATGGATCATACTCAATTTTAAAAACTAGTTGTTTTGAAAATTAGAGAGACGTGGCTCTTTATACAAATTGTGAAATACGTAAAGAGAGGGGGGAGGGGAGGGTAAATACGTTTCCGTTTAAAAACTTAAATCTTTTATATCAAATTACCGATCAAGTGTGACACAATATGAAGAATGTTAATAATAGTTCTACAATAACCATATATATAGTAGTTAAACGTATCACAACAATAAAACCATAAATATAATATTCACATCTATCCATGTCATAAGCATAGTCAAAACAATATAAACAACAAGTCACGTAATCATCTATATAATGCAAGTATAAATATAAAGCGATAAATGTGAATCTAAATGTAAAGAGATAAGTAACAAGAAATGCAAACCGGACACAATGATTTCTAGTGGTTCGGTAACGAAGCTCCTCTTAACCCTACTCCACTCTTTGAGAACCCAACTCGAGAGTTACTTCTCTAGTCAACAAGCTCCCTTCACAACGAAGAAAAACCTTACAACGTCGCTTACATTATTTTTCGACACTAAGCTAGATGTCGAGTTCTTCTTCGGGTACAACCAAACCCGTTATGTTTGTTGGGAATAAAGGCTTCTCAAGTTTCTACTACTGAGTATAAGAGTTTCTACTGCTGGTTGAAGAAACTACTGCTGGTAAAGATTAGAGAAAATAGTCTAAGTCATTAGTACTCTTAGTGTTATAGTTAGTATTGCCAGTACAAAGTGTTAGTACTATTAGATTATTAATACTGTTAGTATAATAGTTAGTACTGTTAGTTATATAATTAGTACTGCTAAAGTGATATGCATGATATATATTAGGAATAGATATGCATTGATCACTTGACGCGTTTTGTAAGTCCATTAGGGTTTCCTTGGTGTATAAAAGGAACCCTAAGGCATAGATCTAGATATCAGTTTTCATATTAGTTTTTCATAGTTTGCATAGCAATTATAGTTAGTATTCATAGCTATTTTGTAACTCAAAATAGTATTCAATATTATTAAAAGTTTTTTAGTAAAGATCATTGTTTTTACGGTTTCCATTGTTTTTTCTTAGTATTGCAAACTAGATTCCGCATAGTTTGTGATATTTTATGGTCTTGTTAAATTTGTCTAGCACTAAAACAAACGCGTCTAGCATTTTCTAAGCGTGACCCGACTCATGCAAACGTTCGTTAAGATTAAACATGTGTTCCCACACCCTCACGTTGTAATTACCACATTAGTTTACGTGTAGTTATTTATGCATGGTACCACACAAGGTGGTTTTGTGACATGAAAGTGTGCGTGAACCATGCATGGGTCGAACCATGCATGTTTCACGTAACCTTGAGTTTTAAACTCGAATCATAAGCGAAACTAGGATCACTTAATGGAATACGAGTATGAAAGACAACGTAGAGGGCTTAGAATGACTTACAATAGTCCTTAGCTCTTGGTTTTGGATAGAGAGACAACCCGACACCCTTATACTTAATACGTGCAATACCCTAAGCCTTCAAAGCTCGTATTCCTAGTCTCTAGCTCGTGTGAGAGTCTTGACAACCTTATACGTGATCTTAAGGGTTTCCTTAAATCCTTAGTGACCAATGTGGGTCGAGTAGGGCTCGTTTACTTGTGAACCGAAGATATGGAGAGGAAAGGAAAGGTTCTTAGTTTTGAGAGAGTGTTTAGAAGTTTAGAACTTTGTTAAGTGTAGTGGTGAGTGTGTATTTATAGGGAATGAGCTTAGTTAACTTTCCTAGTCCATATACACAACCGAATCGTGTACTAGAGGCGGTTTTTGAGGGGTTTAGTTAATCACACATGGTTTTTGTTAAACCACCATGAGTACAAGTATTAATTAGCTAGGTGGTGTACAAGATTATGTTTAGCTAGGAAATCTTATGGGTTTATGTGTTTGTGAGGAATTAACCGCGGCATCAAGAGAGGAAAAGAGAGAAGTGGGTATTATCCTTTGGATAATTAACTAGTAGGAGACATTTAGGACATGTTTTAATGACTTAGGTGATGTACATGTACCCTTAAGTATTTTTAGGTTGATTTGCTAGTAAACTAAATCACCAAGGACGATTTCTTGTGGGTTTACTTGCCCACATTCGGCCTAAAGGGGACATAAACACAAGACTTGATTAAGTTTTGTGTTTAGGCTTTTAAAGTGGGTATCGGTTTGAGTCTAGGTAAGTCTAGGTATTTCCGGGGTGCGTCCAAATGTATTTTATCGCGAAACGTAACCCTTTTACGTGACCAATAAAAATAAATTACGCAAAGTACATAATTATCAGTAAAATAATTATTCCTTACTTGTTTGATGTAAACCTTAATTTATTTGGTGACCGTTTACATTCATTGATTATTTCTAGTCTACGCGGTTTAGCTTAAAAGTAAATATTAAAAGTAAACGCGTATCGGACTAAAATGAATAATGATCATTAATATAGTCGTACAATGACACGAAAATGAGAAATGTTACAGAAGGACCCACAGACTTTGCTCTAATGGCCCACTCATCTTCAGGTTCATCCAGTTCATCAAGCTCAGATATTGAGGTACATACTTGCTCTAAAGAATGTTTACAATCTTATCAAACTCTTCAAAAACAGTATGATCAACAGCGTAAAGTTCTTAATAAAGCTAATCTAGAAACAATAGGTTATCAAATGAGATTAGAATCATTAGAAGCTAGGATAGTTGTTCATCAAAAGAATGAAGCTATTCCATTGCATTTTTGAAATATGATGTTAAGGTAAGAGATAATTCTATTACAGAACTTAAAAACAGTTAGAAGAGGCTTTAAAAGAAAAAGATTATTTAAAATTCAAATTAGAAAAGTTTGAAACATCATCTAAGAATCTAACTAATCTAATAAACAGTCAAATAAGTGTTAATAACAAGACCGGTGTTGGTTTTAACAGTCAAATGAATGAGAATGAATTGCATGATATGCATATGAATGAAAGTGAAGTATTTGAAAGTGCATCTGATAGTAGTGTGAATGAGAGTGAAGAGGATAATAATCAAGTAAATGATAGGTATAAAGCAGGCAAAGGGTACCATGCAGTTCCTCCTCCTTAAATTGGGAACTTCATGCCCCCAAGACCTGACTTGTCTTTTGCTGGGTTAGATGATTCTTTCTTTAAATCTGTAGTAAGTGAAACTGTTACTAGTGTGCATGAATCTAAAATAAGTGCATCTAAGACTAATAAGGAGAGTATGGAAAAGCCCAAAACTGTTAGGTTTAGTGCTCCTATCATTGAAGATTGGGAGTCTGATAGTGATGATGATTGTGTGATTAGACCTTCATTTGAACAGAATAAACCTAGTTATGCTAAAATCAATTTTGTTAAATCAGATGAAAATACTAGGAAATCTGTTATTGAACAACACACATATAGGCAAGCTAAAAACCATAGGAAAAGTTAGAGTTCTAGGGTTGATAAAAGAAATTGGAATGAAATGATGACTTAGAAACTAGGGGATGGTTTTGAGTTTAAGAAGAAAGCTTGTTTTGTATGTGGAAGTCTCAACCATTTAATCAAGGATTGTAACTTTTATGAGAATAAAATGGTAGGAAAATCTGTGTTGAATAATGAGGGTAAGGCTACTGGTCAAAGGAAAGTTAGACTAGTATGGAATAATGCTCAGAGGGTGAACCACCAAAATAAATTGACTCACCCACATCCTAGAAGGAATTTTGTTCCATCGGCAGTAATAACAAACACAGGCAAAGTACCAGTTAATACTGCTAAGTAAAGCATCCTAAGAGCAGCAGTATCAAATAGTACTGCCAAATATGTTAATACTGCTGCAACTAGACCAACTGTGAATGATGCAAAACCAAGTTCGAATGTTTTTCATAAGTCACATTCATCATTTAAGAGGACTTTTAATCAAAGAACAGCACCTAAAAACAGTGATTTTAAAGAAAAAGTTAATACTGCTAAGGTAAACAATGTAACTATTGCTGGGCCAAAAGTAGTAGTTAGTGATGTTCAGGGACATAAGGCAAATGCTGTTAAGTTCTCAGCATGCTGGATTTGGAGACCAACAGGAACTGTTATTGACCATATCTCCAAAGACAGTGGATCATACATGCTTGAAAGATTTGACTATGTTGATCCACAAGGCAGACTCAAGTCAGCAATGGCTTGGATCCCCAAGAGAAACTAATTCTCTTATTTTAAGTGCAAGGTAATCCACAATATGCTTTATAGGATTAAGGGATTTTTGACAGTAGATGCTCCAAACATATGACTGGGAACAAGTTCTACCTCTCAATTATAAAGATATTGATGGTGGATTTGTTGCATTTAGAGGAAGTTCTAATTTTGTCAGTTCTAATTTTACCTTTTCCAGTAAAACCAAGTAAACCATAGGGTTAAAATTATCAGATGTGACAATGGAACTGAGTTTAAAAATACTAAAATGAATCAGTTCTGTCAGATGAAAGGAATCAAGAGAGAAATTAGTGTTGCTAGCACTCCACAACAAAATGGAGTAGCTGAAAGAAAGAATAGAACACTAATAGAGGCAGCTAGGACTATGCTAGCAGATTCACTATTACCTACTACATTTTGGGCTGAAGCAATTAATACTACTTGCTATGTAACACCCTCAATTTAGCTCGGTCAGCGGAAGGGTCCAATGGTGTTACATCATAGCACAATAACTCAAATCATAGGATTCATAAGACCTTTTGGGTGTCTCGTTACTATTCTTGAAATACCTTATATCATCTACGGCAAAGTGTCGAAAGGGAAGGCTGATTCGGAGGGGTTCTTGGTGGATACTCTATAATAGTAAGGCATTTAGGGTATTTATACACTTGACCAAGAAAGTTGAAAAGAACATGCATATTAAATTTCTAGAATTAAATCTAATGTCTACAGGGTAATAGGGGGGGGGGATAAACAAACAACTTACAGATCAAAAACTTCGGTCGTGGTCCAGAATGGCTCTTTGATATTGATTCACTGACAAAATCTATGAATTATGAGCCATTTACTGCAGGAAATCAAACTAATGGTGATGCATGTATAGAGAAAAATGTTAATGCAGGGCAAGCTGGACAGGAGAAAGAATCTGATCATGAATACATACTGCTACCATTTATGCCCTCTAATTCACCACTCTCTTCAAGTACTCAGATCTCAGATGATAAGGATGCTGATGAGGTACCAGGAAAAGGAGATGAATGTGTAAATAAAGTAAGTAGAAGTAATGATCAAGAAAGGACTGATAGCAGTACTCAAGATATTAATAATGTTGGGCCAAGTATTAATACTCCTAGTACAAATATTAATACTGGTAGTCTAAATATTAATATTGTTAGTCCTAATGATCCAAATATGCCATCTTTGGAATAAACTGGCATATTTGATAGAGCACATGATGATGAAGATGTGGGTGTAGAGGCTGACCTCAACAACTTGGAGACAACCATGAATGTCAGTCCTATACACACAATAAGAATTCACAGGGTTCATCCTAAAGAGCAGATCATTGGAGACCTAAACTTAGCAACTCAAACAAGGAGAATGATCAATTATTATAAAGAACATGGTATGGTTAGCTATATTAACAAGCAAAGAAGAATAAATCACAAAGATTATCAGAACTACTTATTTGCCTGTTTTCTCTCTCAAAATGAACCCAAAAAGGTAATTCAAGCTTTATAAGAATCCAAGTGCGATAGAAGCAATACAAGAGGTGCTTTGTATTTAAAACTTCAAAAGGTTCTTGGACTTGGTGGATCTTCTAAGGCAAAAGAGGGGCTATTGGAAACTAACCGTGTTTGTGTTATAGAAAATAAGAAAGATGACGAGAGGAATTATAGTTAGAATAAAGGAAAAGATATGGGGCACATGGTTACACCCAATAAGAAGGAAATTGATTATGTATGAGGAACTCAAGAACCGATAGTCCAACACCTTTTTGCTCCTGTTGTAGGATTAGGATAGAAGCAATCAGGTTATTTTAGGCCTATGCATCATTTATAGGGTTTATTGCTGTACCAGGTGGATGTGAAGAGTGCTTTTTATAGGGTACAATTAAAGAGCGAAGGTGTACTTTGTGTGCAACCTACCTGGTTTTGAAGATCCACAGTTCATTGACAAAGTTTATAAGGTAGAAAAAGCTTTATATGGTCTACATCAAGCTCCTAGAGCCTGGTATGAGACATTGTCTACCTACTTATTAAAAAATAGATTTAGAAGAGGCATTATAGATAAGACTTTGTTCATCAAGAAAGACAGAGGTGATATCCTATTAGTATAGGTGTATGTTGATGATATCATCTTTGGGTCTACAAAGAAGTCTTATGGTTGAGTCTTCGAGCAGATTGATGAAAAGAGATTCCAATGAGGTTGTTGGGGATCTCACTTTCTTCTTAGGATTGCAAGTACAACAGAAGGAGGATGGAATCTTCATTAGCCAAGATAAATATATGGCTGATATATTGAAAAAGTTTGATTTTGTCACTGTGAAGACATCAAGCACTCCAATAGAGACTAACAAGGCATTGATCAAGGATGAAGAGGCTAAAGATATGGATATTCATTTATACATATCAATGACTGGATCATTGATGTACCTAATAGCTTCTAGGCCTGACATAATGTTTGCTGTTTGTGCTTGTGCAAGGTTCCAAGCTTACTTAAAAGTCTCACCATCTTCATGCATAATGAAGAGATCTTTAGATTACTTAAAAGGTCAGCCTAAATTGGGCCTTTGGTATCCTAGAGATTCACCATTTGACTTGGAAGCTTTTTCTAATAGTGATTATGCTAGAGCTAGCCTTGACAGGAAATCCATAATAGGAGGTTGTCAATTACTTAGCAAAAGGTTGATTTCATGGCAATGTAAAAAGCAAACTATAGTTGCAAATTCTACTACTGAAGCAGAATATGTTGCTGCTGCTAATTGTTGTGGACAGGTGTTATGGATTCCAAATCAAATGCTTGATTATGGGTTCAACTTCATGAACACCAAGCTTTACATTGATAATGAAAGTACAATCTCTATTGTGAAAAATCCAGTGTTTCACTCTAAAACCAAGCACATAGAGATTAGACACTATTTCATCAGAGATTCTTATGAGAAGAAGTTGATTCAAGTGATCAATATCCACATAGACCACAATGTTGCAGATCTTCTCACAAAGGCTTTTGATGTTAGCAGGTTTAACTTTTGGATTGCTAGCATTGGATTACTTAATCTCTGAAGTATTGTTTGAGGGGAGGTTAATTAAGTTGGTGTTTATGTTGAGAAAGAGAATGGAAATAAAGCTGAAGTGTTGTGTGATGGGTTAAGACGGACCCAATATCCCCAACACACATCTACATATGCTCATATCTCTAATGAAAAACCAATCACTGTTTTATCATCATCTCAACTCAAAAAGACCTATAAACCTAGGAAAGCCAAAAGGACCACTAAGATATCTCAGTCTAGTGGACCTATTTACCTTGTTGCTGATAAGACTGTCTATAAGGAGTGGGAAGACAGAATGGAAAGGGCTGCCACTACTGCTTCTAGCTTAGAAGCAGAGCAGGATAATGGTAACATAAATAGGACCCAATCTATGGCAACACTCAATGAGCCTTTTCCTAAGGGAACTGGTTCAGGTAGTGGTCCCAGGTTCCAAGGTACTATATTGGGGGTACAGAAGCTCAAACTAGGTTTAAGGCTGCATCTAAACAGTCTAATGATCCACCTCTCTCAAGAGTTAAACCACTTGCGGAAAGTGGGACGAGGTTTTTGCCCTTCGAGGACAGTAATGAAACTAAAGGAATTGATGGAACTGTGTACAAAACTGTCTGATATTATGAGCAAACAGAAAAGAGAGATGTGAGAATAAAAATAAATAAGAGAGATGTGAGAATAAAAACAGAAAGAGAGCTTGTGAGAATCAAGATTGGTGATGGAAATGCGTTTTGGAACAAAATTGAGGTTAAAACTGGTATCTCAAAAGTTAATACTGCTAGGCATTACTTAGTACTGCTGGGCATTATTTAGTATTGTTAGTCTAAAACTTAGTACTATTGGGCATTACTTAGTACTGTTAGGCTAAACGTAGTACTGCTATGATACCGTTAATACTGTTTAAGGCATAACAGAATTTTCTTAATTAATTATAGCCGTTGAGATATTTTTGCCAACAACTTCGCTTATAGAGGTCTATAATTTGGATAATTCTTGATCTTTCTTTTACTTATAAGCTTTCTTCAAGATAAAGATTCAATTTTATTCAGTCGGTCCACTCATAACCTTAATCGCTTTTTATAAAATCTCAATTAACTTTGCCAAACTCACATATGCTCACAACTGCACATATCCCAGACCTGAATCCATCTTTTCACAATCAACAATGGCTAATTTAGAGTTTGGTGATACACACAACATGGTCGCTTACTTGCACAAAACAGAGGGAAGTGAAGGTTTTCACCAGATAGTGGATTTTCTCAATACAAGTCACATAAAGTATGCTCTCACTGAAAATCCTACTATCTATGTTTCACTCATCTAACAATTTTGGCAAACTGGTGCTGTAAAAACCCTAAACACTGGAGAAGTACAAATCACTGCTACAATAGATGGGAAAGTTAAGCTTGTTTTTGAGGCATCTATTAGGAGGCATCTCAAGTTAGAAGACTCTGATGGTATTACTACTTTGCCTAATATTGAAATCTTTGAACAACTTGCACTTATGGGGTATGTTTCCAACTCTGACAAGTTGACCTTTCAAAAGGGTTACTTTTCCCCATAATGGAGATTCTTAATCTATATCATTATTCATTTCTTAAGTCTTAAGAAGACTGCTTAGGAACAATTTAGTAGCAATATAGCAACTGCTATCATTTGCTTGGCCACAAACTTGGATAGTAAGTCTAAATTTTTAATGTATCTAAGATTTATTCAAATCTTTTTGAACAAGCATAAGAGACTGCTTCTACCTCACAACAGAACTTATATTCCTCCTACCCTCACACAAAACTATTTAGCAATATGAGAAGGGCTTCCAAGGGATACATTGGGGTGGACATTCCTTTATTTCCAACAATGCTTGTTCAAGGTCCAATTCTGCAGGGTGAAGGATCAACAGTCCTAGTTGAGTCCCATCACACACCCTCAGGTGCTCCAACAACCTCATAACCACCACTTTCATTACCCTCTAGGATACCAACCAGACAGGAAACTAAGGTTCCTCAGCCTAGTTCTCCTACTCACACCAATGTAACAGATAAGGCTGCATCCATATGTATGGATGTCAGACATAGAGGGGCTGCCATTACTGTCTTTAGCTTAGATGCAGGACATGGCAGTGTTAACATTAATAAGACCCCATCTATGCCTCATGATTCACCTCTCCCAGGAGGTCACACACCTAGAAGTGATGAAGGCAGTATGACACTACATGAATTAACGGTTCTATGTACAAAATTGTCAAACAAGGTGGAAAGCATGGAGACATAATTGAAGCAAACAAAACAAACCTATAGTGATGCTTTTACTAAACTTATCAAAAAGGTAAAGAAGTTAGAGCAGACTGTCAAGACAAGCCAAGCTAGAAGGAGAACCAGATTATTATTTCTGATGATGAAGAAGATGTGGAGGATACTTCTAAACAGGGGAGGAGTATAATAGAAGACATTGATCAGGATGCAGGGGTTACTCTGGTTCAAATTAATGCTGAGGATCAGGGGAGGTTTGAAGATGAGAATGATACACAGGTTAGTGCTCATGGAGAGGCACACAGTCAAGGAAATCAACCTGAAGATTAGTTAGGTGTTTTTAGTGCAGCTAAGGTACTTGCAGATGCATCTAGAATTCACACTTATACTAGAAGACGAAGGGCAGTTAGTACTGGCAGTGGTAAACTTAGTACTGCTAGTAGATTAATTAGTACTGCTGAAGAATTAGTTAGTACTATTGGTGCTTCAATGCTAGTTAGTACTGCTGGTATGGTTCAAGAAAGTATTCCTTCACCAAGAGCAACAAAGGATAAGGGTAAAGCCATTATGACAGAATCTGAGCCTGAACAAACCACTACAAAATTGAAACAAAGACAAGAAAGAGATGGCTATGAAGCAGCTATAAGATTGCAAGAACAGCTTGATGAAGAAGAAAACCAGAGGATTGCCAGGGATGCAGAAGTAGCTCAAAAGCTACAAGAAGAAATTGATGCAGCAGAAAGACAGAGAATGGCTCAACTACATCAAGCAGCTCAGGGTTTTATAGATGTTGAATGGGATGATGTATTGGCTAGAGTTGCAACAGATGAAGATTTTGTTCAACAGTTACAAGCTGGTGAAAAGTGTAGTGAAGAAGATTTACCAATGAACCTTGTGGAACTTGTCAATAAAAGAAAGAAGTTCTTTGCTCAACAAAGAGCTGAAGCTAAGAGGAACAAGCCAATGACTCCTGCTCAACAAAAAGAATACATGTCAAATTACATCAAGAACCAAGAAGGAGGTTATTCTATTAAACAATTGAAGTCACTTTCATTTGAGCAGGTTAAAGAAATCTTTAAAACTACTATGAGAAGTACAATTTTTGTTCTATGGAATTCTGAGTTAGAGGTTCAGAGACTGAAAAGAGCAGGTCAAGAAGTTTTAGAAGAACCTATTAAAAGACAAAAGATTAGAGAAGCTCAGTTCAAGGTGAAGAACAATCACTGAAAAGGAAAAGAAGTATCAGAAGAAGACTCCAGAATTTTTAGTGGTAGTTCAGTGGAAGTAGTCTATATGAAGCTTTACATGTCAAATACCAATCATAGACTGGGAGGTTTACTCTAAAGACACAAGAAGGCATTGGAAAATAATCAGAGTTAGAAACCATACAGAAGCTTATCAGATTTTTGTTGAGATGTTGAAGAAATTTAATAGAGATGACCTGGTTAAGCTTTGGGATTTGGTTAAGGAGAGGTTCAATACAACAGAGCCTACAGATGATAAAGAGAAGGAAATGTGTGTTGAATTGAAGAGATTGTTTGAGCCAGATAATGATGATACTCTTTGGAAGCTTCAAAGGTATATGCATGATCCTTTGGTATGGAGGCTTTATGATACATGTGGTGTTCACCATGTATCTTCAGTAAGAGGACATGAAATCTTTATGCTAGTTGAAAAAGAATATCCATTGACAAGAGGGCTTATGACTGTGATATTGGCTAACAAGCTTTAAGTGGATCAATATTCAGAAATGGCAAATGAACTTTTAAGGAAAATTTTCATTCTATCAAACAAACCAAGACATTAAAATATTTGAAAGCATCCCCTCAACACAGATAGTTTAATTTGAAGAAACTTGATGATTAACAAGATGAATATCAAGTTTAGGGGAGGATTGTTAGGAATAAAGGGCTCTCAAGTTTCTACTGCTGGTTGAAGAAATTAACACTGTTGAAGATTAGAGAAAACAGTCTAAGTCATTAGTACTGTTAATGTTATAGTTAGTACTGAAGTACAAAGTGTTAGTACTACCAGTTTATTAGTATTGTTAGTATGTTTTTGTCAGGTACTGTGGTGGATACTAAGATTTGTCATCCTTCTGAGTTCGATTTCTATTTCTGAAGCCATGCTGTCGGGTAAATTCTTTTTACAGTATATTGTTTTCATATATCTCCTTCAGGTAATGTATTCTTCGAAAAATCACTACCATTTGATGTCATGTTTATTTATTTTATGTTTCTATGGGAGCTGAAAAGAATCTCTTTATTTATTATAATCACGGTTTATGTATTTTGGTTAGCATCATAATAAGTGTTGATTCTGGTCATTACCAACATGAGTTTATCAGTCTTCATATATGCGACATTACAATGCATAACTAGCTGCCTATATGTGAGGAGTCAATATGCTAAATAGGAAAGCCTAGAACGTTGCTAAACACGATACAATCACGCAAGTATATCCCAGCTGTAAATAACATAACAGAACTAAAGCTACGACTACCAGCACTTACATTAGTTGAGTATCACTACGGGGTCTGCAATCAAGCTCTTATTGCACCTGCATGATTAGACTTCCCACCAGTGGGTTATAGCACCATTCAAACCATTTCACATGAGCCCATGACCCTTACGACTCATATGATGATATTGTTATTAAGCGGTGCAAGCACCTTTTTTACTTTTAGGAAGTGGATGAACAAAACATTTCAAGATTTGATTGTAAAAGTATAGGAATAGAACTGCAGAAGTTGCATCATTTTCTGTCTATGCATAAAGTTTTTGTTACTGTAAGCATAGTAATGGATGGTTAGCGAAAGAGATGGTTGTTGATTGAATTAATTTCTCTGAATGGAGTTTAGTATATTGTTTTTCTGACTTATATTTGAAAGTTAAATTCTAGATATATGTTCTTTAAACGGGATGATATGACCCATCGGAATATTGCGCATATATATCCATATTATAATTTTTTTCTTCAAATTTTTTTCTTGTCAGGATCAAGCCCTAGGAAATTGGTACCTATCACAGTTGAGCTAATTAGTCCGGAGTTCGGATTGAACTCAGGTCAATATGAAATTGGTACCAACAGATCCAAGACCCAGTTGATGTGGGTCTCATGTGTATATTATTGGGAGATTATCCAAACCAGTAAAATATGTTCATATGAATACCATTTAACCATAGTGGTTGTATAATTTGTGGATAAAAGCTAAATGTTAGATTATTGATTCCTATATACTCTAATTGGTGTCTGAGTCGGCCAAAAGTGTTGTTAGATGTATTCCTTGTGGGGTGGACTATGGCCATTGCTAAAAGATACTCGTGGTCAGGGTGTTTCGGTTAGTTACCAGTATTTCGTTATATAATAGGCGGGTTGTGTTATTTGAATAGTTTTCATTAAATTGTTACTTCCTCTGTCCCAATATTATTGTTCATCTTTCCTTTTCGGTTCGTCCCAAAATTATTGTCCCAAAATTACACTTAATCTAACATTAATATTTTTCAATTCATGTTTCTTACAGTCATTTATCACTCTGAACAAAACCAAACATTTAGGTTTATGCCATTACGATATATAAGTTATAAGCCCCTTATGTAACATAAGGATAATCCCAACTCATAAGCTTAGCCAAACTCCCCCTAAATAGAAGAATACCCACGCAAAGCGATTTTTGTAGTGATAAATAGTTATACATTCGAATTTGCGTTTTTGGTGTAACGCTTAATGCAATAATTATAGATTTGATTATTGTGTGTCTTTTATATATGGTTCTATTTTTGCTCCATCCACTAAAAGTGTAGGTGTTACTTGCTCCAAAACAATGTGTGTTCTACAAATACACAAGTAACATGCACACCTTTTGTTGGTGGGCCAATAATAAAATTTTCTATTTATATGTTAATCTCATATATTATAGTATTTTCATGTTAGTATTATGTTTACTTTTTCATAAATTGAAATGTGCGTGTAATGTAAACTTAGGTATAACGTTAGAGATGTTGGGAAAATTATTTTTATTGTATTTTAAAAATTGAAGATTAGTGTATTATGAAGAAATAAATTATATAACATTAAATATAAGAACGGTGGAAACATCCTGATCCCATACATCTTTTGATGCCAACTAGATCCTTCCCCAAGGTTCAAGCCTTAGGGAATTTGTACCTATCACACTTTAGCTAATTAGTCTGGAGTTCGGATTGAACTCAGATCAATATCAAAATAGCCCTCCTTTAACCGGTCAACTAAGTGTTTGTGGTGGGGGGAATGGTACCAACAGTTCCAAGCAAGGTTGTCAAACTCGCGAGTTTACACGTAAGATCGTACGATCTTACGTGTCCACCTGATAAAATCGTGTAGGATCGGTGTAGGATCGCATCAGAGGTAGGATCGCAAGTAGGATCGTAAACTCGCACGTAAGATCGTAGGATCGCGTGTCGATACGAGTTTACCAAATTACCAAGTTACTAACTTATTGACTTGCATACTTACTAGCCCAATACTTTTTAGGCCTAAAAAAGAACAATACGAGTCCGCTGATCTCAGTAACAAGTATTGACGTTTCATTCCTAGATTTTCTAATCAATAAACCTAATTATCTACTTTCCCCAAATTGAAATTACATGAAACAAATTAGGGTTCTTCTTCTCATGTTCTAGTTACCTTAAGCAAAAAATTTCTTACAGGTAATTGTTGTTTTTTCTTTTACATTTTCATAGTTTTAACTGTTAACCTTTATGTTTTAAATAGATAGCTTAATTGTAGTGATACTAGTGAAGTAATTTGTTTTGAGACGTTTATTACGCATGTTATGTAATTTTATTCCGCTAAATCGTGAATGTGACGATTGAAACTTGACTTTTTTGTGTTTTACTTTTACTTTGGTATTTTAAATTTGAACTTTGACATTTTCAAAAGGATATTATATAAATTTATATTTGATGATGAGTAGAAATAAAAATAGTTTGACTCGTTTATCCGTTGCTTACAGAACATGATAAATTGGTAGGATCTTACGATCTCGATCCGATCTTACGATCTCGATCTTGCAAAGACAAAAACGATCCCAGGTCGGATCGCGATCTTGACAGCCTTGGTTCCAAGGGCCAGTTGATGTGGGTCTCATGTGTATATTATTGGTAGATTATCCAAACTAGTAAAATATGTTCGTATGAGTACTATTTAACCATACTGGTTGTATAATTTGTGGATAAAAAGCTAAATGTTAGATTATTGATTCCTATATTCTCTAATTGGTGTCCGAGTTAGCTAGAAGTGTTGCTAGATGTATTCCTTATGGGGTGGACTATGGCCGAAGCCAAAAGATACTAGGGGTCAGGGTGTTTCTGTTAGTTACGAGTAATTCGTTATATAATAGGCGGGTT
>BQNB010077870.1:2023-30711 GCA_026074375.1 Tanacetum coccineum
TAAGCACTCAACTAATCTAAGAAGCAAAATGTTAACATCAATATTAAAAACACATGCTTGAACCTCCCATTATCAGCCAAAACAACTAATATAAGCCACAACAAAAAGTATATAAGCAACTATATTGTTGGAGGAAGCTGTCAGAATATGGGGCAATCAGTCTCACTTAAAGATAAAAAGCAGTCCCAAATTTCATCAACAAATGACACACGTTTGCGACTACTAACATATACCAAAAGACCCAAAATTTCAGCAACCAACGACACATGTTTTCAACCATTAACATACACTAAATAATCCTAAATTTCATCAAGCAAGGACATACGTTTACAGGCATTAACATACACTAAATAGCCCCAAATTTTAGCAAGAAATGGCCCACGTTTGCAGCTAATAACATACACTAAACGACACTAAATTTTAGCAAGTAACGACACTCATTCGCAACCATTAACATACACTAAGCGACCCAAAATTTCATACACGTGACGGGTACGTGTCCATACCTATTGTTTACCACACATATACATTAATGAGAAACAAGAACCAAAAAATCATATAAAAATACGTAGAGAAATTAAATCAGATCAAATCCATCAATAATTTTATATAACAAAACAACAAACAAACCTCCTTTTATCAGCACCTCTGTATTTATCCCCTATTCAACAATGTGGACTACAAAATTTACGCATTATGTCAATTACTATTGCAATTATAATATACAACATCACATATAAAGAAAACATACAACAACGGCTTGAAAGAACTATCAAAGGTAGGTTAAAAGTTAGAAAATTGAGATTAGAGCTGTTTACACAAATACTAAAAACTAAATAAGCTCATAAGGTGGGAATACACGCTAATCCAAACACCTCCTAACAGAATAATAAAACCAACATAAATCCTAAATGCTCCTCCAAAAAATAAAAGAATGAATCAAACCATACCTAAATCAAACTTTTTTCTTCCTCTTTGATTGAGATAAGTGATAACCAAACCATAAGCTTGATGAGTTGACCATTCCTCACCTCGCTTCATCCATTCCCAAAGCTTAATCAAATAATCACCAACAACCTGTTAAAAACATAAAATTCAAAATCAAATCAATATATAAAAACATATGATAACAAAATAAATAAATAAAATCAATAAAAACCCAATAGTCAGAGAGAGAAAATCAGTTAGAGAGAGAGAAGATCGGTGTTGTGCACTGTGTGTTTAGTGTGTGTTCTTTGTTAATGTGAATGAAGAATATACGTACCCACCAAAAAACACGTGTACGATCTGATAACACGTATGGAAACATATAACAATGGAAGGTTAGGTCGGGTCAAACTAAAAATTTGTTATGGACTGAACCGAGTAAAACATGGGTCAGGGTCGGTAGGGTAAAAACTGTTGGGAAAACGAATTTCCTAGTAATTGTATAGTTTTAAAATAAATGCGTGGAATTAATTATTGCCAACGTGGAATAATTTGGCAGTAGCTAGTTATCATGTTGGTTAAGTCAAAACAAAATTTAAAAGTACATTAGTGTAATAAGGTAATAAAAAGTAAGATTTTCAAGTCTGGCTAAATTTAAAAGTAGATGGCTATTCTATAGCACTAGGCGAATACCCGTGCACGTAAGAAAAATCCCTAACGGTCGATAATTAAGGATATTGATGTGTCGTTGTGTAGGTGTTATTTATGTATCAAGTTTTACTATTTATTTTATGCCAACTATACCAAGTGAGTTTAGGGTCGTCTACTTTTAAGGTCTGAAGTCGGTTTGATACGCCGTATCGACAATGTTGGATACGGCGTATTGGAGGGTTTTTTTGAGTAAGACCACGTTTGATATCTTCCAGAATATTTTATTACTATATTGTAAATACGGGTATTGATGTCTCGTGGATACGGCGTATTTGGGTCTCTCAACCTCGTGGTTTTTTGTGAAAGTGTAGGCAGGGATTACGCGTATCTTCTTGATGATACGGCTTATTGATGTAAACCAATTAATTCTTCTTTTGTTATCGTTGGATGTGGATACGGCGTATTATTCAACGTCTAGGCAATGGTCTTTTGATTCGTCAACGTTTGGATACGTCCAATAGGTCAGAATAATATGGCGTTTTGCTGTCAGATCAGTAGGACTTTCTCGAACTCTTCAGGTTACTTCCTAATTACTGCAATGTTTCTCATATATAAAAACGATTAAGTTAAATTCTACTTCTGCAACAATCATACAAAATGGGTTAATTAATGGATAAATGATGCTCTAAATAGACGTTTAATTGATGTCATCAAATTTCCCCCACTTAAATCCTACTTTTCGTCAAGTGCCTTTTAGAAGGTTATGAAAAAGGTTTCCTCCTAAGGATATTTTTCGTTTAAGCATTTGTTGATCTATTCAAGTAAATAACCAAAAACACCTCACGAAATAGGAAGATAATATATACTACTCAAATCACTCATAACTTAATCTATGTGATAACATGTAACTAATTTGCTTAATTGCTCGGTCGCGAGTGTTTCTATCATAAGTTGGCATGATATCACATCTCCACTGCTAAAGCTAAGGTTTAACAAGTTTATAAAGGTAATATGGGTTTTGTATGATAAGGCTTAGGGTTGGATTACTCTAACTAACTCTTTATCGATACCAATATTCAGAATGGGCGGCAAAGTCCACACATACACACCAGTAATGACGGGTATAGACACTATGTGACTGTAGGGGGTGGCATTGCTCACTCCCACTCAAAAAGCTAAAGAGTAGGAATAGTAGTGTAATAAGGGTACTGGATCTTCTAACTTTCACCATTTGTAATAAACCAACAAGGCAGCTGAGAATGCATAATGGGCCGTCACAAGAATAGACATGTAAGCTCGATCATATCCTTATTCGCGTAAAACCCATGGTTAATGATTAGGAAAGAGAATTAAATTGTTATTAAATAAAAATTACAAAACAAATAGATTAAGTCTAAAATACAACTTGCTAGACACTTTTTTCCCGATCGTTACCATGATAAAGACACAACTATTTACAACGTCTTGATCATAGATCAAAAACAACAACCTAAGTTGGCGTTCCCGTAACGGTCAACTTCCTAATCATCCCATACTTTACATACTTTACATGGCAAGTGGCGATATCTTCCACTATATACAATACTCTACATCGTCGATTTGTATTAACGAATAATCGATCCTTCGTATAATTCCTTCGGTAGTTGCGAAACATTTATCTTCAAACTTTCCTTCTCTTTTTTGTTGCTATTTTTCTATTTTTTTTCTCTTTTTTTCCAAACACTATACTACGAAACTCGGTGTAATTTCACCATCTTTATTATCATAATAATTCTGGATAATTCCTCATTCTTCAGACGTACTAATAATTGCGATGGAAGTAAAAATACATGAGTTTTGACTATAATATACATTCCCATTTGTGATGTGCAAATATTTTTCCAACCGTACCAAAATAGACACAAGACTCGGGAAATACAAACTTTACACTTTAAGCAACTAGTAACTGTAAAATAAACTTAATCTAACAGGGTAGGCTAAGGTGTAAAGGTGTAACAAAACAAATAATTGGTGTAGTTCCTAAAATATTGGCTCTACAGGCTGTTCTAGGGGTATCTTACTCTTAAAGTGAGAGTAAACAAAGAGTTTATATGGGGGTTAACTAACCAGTGTAGTTAGTTAATAAGCAACATGTAAAGGCGATTTGGGTGTAATCCTAAAATTTACCAATTTAAATAAGTTACTCCATTTAAATCCGTAGTACTTATCACTGCGGTCTCAAATAGATATACCAAGCCAAGTTCTAAAGTCTACAACATCATTAGCACACTCATATTTTGTGGAATTTAGGTAAACATTTAGAAACGGATAAGGTTAAACCCTCACAATATCTAACAAGGGTTACTGTGTGCGGGTTCTGTATCAAGTATTTCACAAAAGTATGCTTAATTTTTTTAAAATTTGAGCATAATTTAAGCATTTTAGTTTGAAAATTAGGACAAGTAAACATTCTAATTCCATCCCCCCACTTGAATTATACAACGTCCTCGTTGTATAGATAAAACATTAAATACAAGAATAAAAAAAATTAGAATGAGAAAATCCCCTGATATTTGCTTGGTAGATTCTCCATGTTGAGTTTATTAGCAAGATTGTGTTGAACAACGGCCTTGAAGTTTCAAGACTCCAACACTTCAAGATCTCCAGATTTGTAAATTCTCTAACAATATTCGTCGATATTTCTTTGCTTCCAAGGTCCTGTGTAAATTCTCAGAAAACAAATGCAATTCTATCTTCATGTATTCGTTTAGTTAGACTTGAAATAAATACCTAAAACTGTACAGGAAGTTAATACGCCGTATCCATACCTTAGGATACGCCATATTGATACCTGTGTCGTATACGCTGTATTCGTTTAACGAATACGCCGTATAGACTGTGCTGAAAATAAAGACTAGATAACGTCCAAAAGGTCAATACGCCGTATCCATAGGGTTTGGATACACCGTATAGAAAATCTGGGAAGACAGACTCGATAAAAATTTAAAATACATTCCAGGTTGTCTCCCGGCAAGCACTTTTGTTTACAGAAAAGTCTTTAAGTTAGACTTGCCCCAATTTAATCCCATCCTTATAAAACAATTTAGGGTCGAACGGGATGCCAAATGGCACATACAAATTCTTGATTAGGAAAATGAATGACATCCCTTTGTTAAGATGATTCCAAGTCATGATATTAAAATTTAATTCCTTGATAAAAGTTTCAGTTTTGAAAAATTTATTAGATGTATCATGACTTGTTTTTAAAAGCTTATTTGACCCATGTGCGTAGGTACCAACATTGGTATTTATTACATCCAGTAACGGTTTGACAGATAAATCCCCCAAAGATTGTTCAATATCGACTTTATCATCATCATTGTCCTTATCTGATTTTGAATCATTGAAATAAATTATGTTAAAAGGGAATAGATCATTAAAGTTTAAAATGTTTTGTTCCTCTTCATCACATTCGGACAATGATGTTTCATCTTTTAAATTAAATTCATAGATATGTTGAGGAATTACAACAAGTTCAGTTGAGGAATCTGATTTAGACGTTAGAGCATTGTAAATAATGGCTAGAAAATCATTCTCAAAATCTTTAAAGTAGTCTAAATCATTAAAACAACTGATCATAGGCTCGGGTGGTGGGAACGAAGGCATATTGACTTTTTCATTATCATTTTCTGAATCCATTTTCAAATCGTTGACATAAATTATTTTATAGGAAAATGAATTTTTGTCATAAATACTGTGTAATCATCATCGTCGAATTCGTCAAACGATATTCTAAAGTCAATTTCATTGTCGTTAAGAGAAATTACCATAGGCTCACACGAGAGTGTTGCTTTAGATGTTAACGTGTCATTAAAAACTATAGCTGGGAATTCAGTTTCAACAGATCCGAGGTCGTGAACGTCTTCATTATCCCAGATCTTACCATACGTAGTAGTTTCCCAGTTATACACCTTACCACACCTATGAGCTTTTTCTTTCTCAAGCCTGATATACTCCGCCATAGTAATGTTGGGGTCATCTTCTTCAAACCTGTAATAGACTTAATAGGAAAGAAAAAATCGTCAAATAACTAATACGTCGTATCCAGTAAACTGAATACGCCGTTTTACACAAACAGAGTAAGCAAACAAACATGAATATAAACTATTCTAAGCTACACTAATCCTAAAGGTTAGATTTAATCTAATGTTAAAAACTAAAATATCAAATAAAAATCAAGATTAATTTTCACTCCCCGGCAATGGCGCTAAAAACTTGATGTGTCGTTGTGTGGTGTGTATTTTATGATTCAAGTTTTAAATTTATATTTTGCCGACTAAACCAGAAACAACACTTTAACGGGCAGTGTACCCGGTCAAGATGTAGATTCGTTGGTAAGTAGGGTGTCGATCACTGAGAGCGAGGTTAAACCTTTTCAGTTTATTAATATCTTGGTTGTCTAATCTATGTTAATTCTAATCTATGTCAAACCTATGCTAAACCTATGTTAGTTCCTAGATCTAATGGGAAAAAGGGGTTTTCAGCCTGAGAGACTAGCACGGGTTTGGTTGGTGACTAAAATCAATTCAAGGAACTGTTACCCACGCAAGCAAATTAACAGAAGATAAAAGAGCGGTTGAGCCTAATATAAGGAAACTGTATTAACCATTATTAATCCGATTAGAACGTTGGTATGTTTATATAGTGCAATGATTTCTTATCTCGAGGTGGCATATCATTCTTAGACTTAGGCGTTACTTCTTCCTAAGACCTAGACACATTAATTCTGTCACAATTAAAGCATCCGCATAAAGCATCCTTGTTTGCTGATTATAATCTATCTTAGGGATTAAAGCAATGGTGATCTTGTTAAACCCTAGCTCATAGAGACTTTACCCACTTACTGCTTAATGGTTCTTTATACACTAGTAGGTCACTTGTCCAACTATCCATTCTGATTCAGAAAGTTACTTGTTGAATTATCTAGGTTTCTACTTCTAGTTCAACATGATCAATAAAACCAACAGGCAATATCCAATTATACTTGTTAAGCACGAAGTGTATCCTAGACACAGACTTAGAGGGATAATATTTGTGATCCTATGATTCTAGATGTATAAATTACAATTTGGAGAGCTATCCCAGAATCTAGATTACTTGGTCCGTATCACTAGATCCAGTTGAATGATAGGTCGCATACAAAACAAGGAAACCATGTTATAATTTTAAAACATAAACAAGCATTCATACGATAAATCAAGAAATATACCAAATACCAAACATTCAGATCTTCTAAGATTAGCTAATTCCCGAAGGTATTAGCCTTCAAACGTTACATAATAAATACAAGGGGGGGGAAAAGGTTTTTTTATTATTTAGCACAAGGTAACTAACCGAGTTAACGATTGATACCAACAAGTGAACGATTACTAAAGTTATATGGAATTACAGTTATCCCTATGGTTTGGATAACTTAGCACAACATTTCTGCTCTCTTTGCCTTCTTGAAATGGACTTTTTATGTTTGGATATCGAGATTATGATTTAGCACCCTTTATAACTCGTTTTGAGTTTTTTTTTTTATACTGTCTAGAGTCAGTCTCGATACGGGCGTAATCCAAGGGATTGGATACGGGTATTAGGTTTCTTGGAGTAGGGAACCATGATTGATTTCTTCTAGAATCTTCACCCAATCACATACAAACATTATACATTTTTTCACCAACTCCCAACACACAACCCCAAACACACTAAAAACACACAACATTTACACCACAATTCTATATCTTCGATACGGCGTATAGCCTTCTTCTGGATACGGCGTATTGGGCTTGTTTCCTTCGTGGTCTTTGGTGAGTTCAGGCACGGATATGCCGTATCTTCTTGATGGATACGGCGTATTGGTCTTCAGAATAGTAATCTTCAAAATATCTTCGTTTAAGCTCCAGAATGCGTGCCTTTGTTAACTTTCACCAAGTACTCCTTAACGACTGTAGTTATTAAATATAAACGTTGTAAGTAACAAACTTTTGCAATAATTATTACATATGGTTAATTACATAGGATTAAATAATGCTATATAAATGTACGTTATTTGATGTCATATATGACGAAGCATGTTGGGCATGGGAAAAGATTAAAAGTCATTCAAACCCTAGACCATTCGCTATAACCATGTAGTTGCAAGAACTTGCGGGAGATAATTATAAAGTATGGTTTCGTAGTAAGGTAAGGCAACACCTTAAGCCTTACCACGAGATACCTCGAACCCATGTGCAAGTCTAGCAAGTAAGCGGTTTTAAGCAAATTTCGTCATTGATAAACATATTGTTTTTGTTTTGAAAAATCACATTATAAACATATTAATTATTAGAAGTCTCGTCGGTGGGAAGTTGTGTATGGCTCCAAACATTATAGATAACCACTCTCGTGTGACACATAAGACTTCACAATTAATAGTCTATAACAAATCTAGTTTCATATATTATTAGTCATGTTTATATATTATTTTCCGAAAAATCTTTTATTTCACACAAGTCTTAACTTATAAAAACAAAAAACAAATATAAACAACTAATATACATAACAATTATTTTAACAGTTAACACTTAACACATGCAAATCATAAATTGATGATCATATCACTAACGACTAACTATATATATACTCACATAAGGCTTCCGTTCAAATGGAATCGGGCCAGAATACATCGTTAAAAATGATTGAGTATGCTTATATAAGTATATACATCACATAGCACATAAACGTTGTTAAGTATTTAAGTCATTCAGGCCCCGACAGACTAAGGAAGGAATATTTCCCAACCTTTGCGTAAACATAAAAGTTGTAGCCTACCGATCGTCGATCTACAATAAAATTTTCAAAAATTTTTTGACTTATAAGAATAAATTCAATTTTTTTAGTGACCGGGTGTCTACAATAAAATAATAATCTACTTTATTATGTATATATTAGATTTTAGTCATCGAATTTGCCATGCTTGATCAATTAACAATTAATTAAGAAAACTTATATTCTCATCACATCTCACATCTCATATTTTCATATATCAATTCCTTATAATCCATGATAAACATTGCATGTTAATTCTTGTAACAAGTAATTATAGACCAATTATCCCAAATTAAATTATCGTTCTTAACACGTTTTATTTTCAATTCAACTAGGGTTTCATCTTACTTAATTGTAACAACCATAAAGATTCATTCTTTATCAAGAAAAACGCCCAAAGGGATATAAATAAAGACCAAGATACCGTTTTATATGACAGTTTTATGTTTTTTATGTAATTACAAATACTATACGATGGCTCGTGATGCCACTGTTTGATTTTATAACATATTAACCATTAATATCACGAGTTTCGCAATGGAAGTCAAGAACGCATATAGTATAAGTATTTAGATAAGATCACGAATTGTGTTCTTTTTAGCAAATTATACAACGGGACAAAGATCTGAAAACACGCGTGTGTGTTAATAACAATCGCGTAACCACTTAGATTCAAATGAGAATCCTTTGTGATACAACACATCATTCCTTTCTTAGAAAAAACTATGTATGCTCAGTACTAGTAGTGATAAAGCAAATGATCTTGAATTCTATGAAAGCAAGCAACTAAAACCTGAAATCCTTTGGTTTCTTGAATTCATCGAGTAAACGAAACCAAAACCCTTTCGGTTTTTTCGATTCAACTCTCCACACAAGAAAGGGAAAAGTAGAGATTTTTAGAGTTTAGGTTTTTCTAGCATTCAAACAAAATAATGAACCTTGTTGTCCTTATATAGGGTAGATTTACTTGGCTTGCAACCCATGCAAATCCTTACCCTATTAAGGAATCCTCCACGATCGGCAAAAGGAAAAGGAGGGGTTTTCCCGACTTTCTTTTTTCTCGTTTCTACCCATTTAGGTCGACTTATATTAACAACCAAAAATTACCGTTTCGGTCCCTATGCTTTATACAAACATCAAATTTTGTCCCTATTTCATTTTTAATACATAGTGTCCTATTTGAAACCTTGTAACGCTGGCCATCCCTATTTGATGGTTAGTTAATTTTTTTTTGTGAAGTATCATGAGTTGGAGGGGTAATATGTCTTTCAATGTTTTTTTGTGAGTGTAATGTGGTCACCCTTATTTATACCTAAAACAGACCTTTTATATATACTTGAAAAACCACTAAATTGAATCAACTATAAAAATAAACCCTCTAGTTACTCACAATCCTCTCGAATGGTAAGATGTTGGTGTGTTCGATTTGCTATAATCAAAACCTCTTGGACTGATGGTCATCCAGGTCGCCGTTTCTACGCTTGCCCGATACAGGTAAGATTTGATAACCCTACAAATCGAATCAGTTTATTAATCATGATCAAATAAGTGGTTAAAAATTAATTATTCTTATTATCTTTCTACAGGGATCACAATGTAGGTGGATAGATTGGGTTGATCCACCAATGTGTCCTCGTTCTGTTCAAATCATACCTGGATTGCTTAGGGCTATAAACAGACATGATGCTTCCATCCAAGAACTGACTAATCAAGTTTCAAAGCCTAAAAAGTACTTGTTGATTAGTTGGCAGGGTTTGTTTCCATTGTCTTATTTTACAGCTTGGCCTAAGAATAAAATGTAAAGGTCACCTGTGTTTCTCTTTATGTATGATGGATTTTGGGTTTATTAATGGAAAATATTAGCTAACTTACGTGATTTGTTTGGTTTTAATATATATTCTGGTTGTGTAAAGAATTTTGGCCTACTTTGGTTAATTTGACTATTGAAAGTCAAACATCATCAGAATCAAGAGTGTTATACTATGGTAGTCTAAACAAGGTTGGGTTACTATTGTTTGTTAGACTATTCAAAGTCAAAACATGACCACAGAAAGAGTGTGATTGTTTTAAAATTAACCCTGCTTAATTAATCTATATATATAGTTAGTATATATATATATATATATATATATATATATATATAAAGGATAATCTCAAAATCTCAATCAAAATCAATGAGTAAACCGGAAGTATGTGATTTCCGGGTCGTTTATCCCTAACGAGGCGTGAAATTGACGGTTACGTATTTGGTTTGACTTTTGGATGCTTGAATGCAAGAAGGATTTGGTTTGGATTCTAAATTCTATAGGAAAAACATATAAAGGTACGGGAATTTAAACCTAAATCTACGGGACATACAAATTAAGGCAACGGGATTTAAACTTAAAAATCTACGGGAGCAAAAATAAGGCAAATAAATGAAACCTAATTCTACGGGAAACATAAGTAAGGCATGGGAAAGTAAATCCTAACTCTACGGAAATATAAAGATGAAGGCAATTAAGGTAAAAACACGAAAACGATAACGAGATCTTAAACCCGTTCTATAAAAACCTAAATTGAGCAAGTTTAACCCTACGAAAGCAAATTTAATTTTCCTAAGTCCTAAAGGATAAAAGAAAATTTGATTTCTGCCAAACCAAACGCCCCTATGGCAGTTTATAACAAAACCAAACGCATAAAAATTTGGTACCCGACCAACCCACGCACCCTCTTCGATGAAACCACCACAACTGCGGCCCCTTTGAAACAACTAAACGAACACCCTCCTCGGGTGGCTGCCGAATCAAACCAACGCACCCTAGTCTATACAACCCCAAGCGCACCCTTAGTTGTTGGACCACAACAAACGCACCCTGCAAAACAAACACCCCTAAACGATTTTTACAGTCCAAACGCACCCTCCACTCGCTGTCATATACAACCCAACGCACCGTGTGGGTTTTTATAAAACCAAACGCTTCCTGCTGGTGCTTTTGTTAAACCAAAACGCACCCTTTTTGTGACTAATAAAACCAACGCACCCTTGTTGGTGGTCTGCTAAACCAACCGCACCCCTGTAGGTGGTGTCGGCTGTTGGTGGTGACGATGGTGCGAAGGTGGTGGGGATGAGGGAGTTGCGTGGCGTGGTGGAGATGGTATGGTGGTTGTGACAGTGGGGTGGTGTGTGGTGGCTGTGGTGAAAATGGCGGTGGAGGCGCGTGGTATAGTGGATCGGTTAGATCCGGTGAAGAGGAGTATCTTTGAGGTTGGTCGGAGAACTCGCCGGAAAGTTATTCCGGCGGCCGGAGATGGTGGCCGGCGGCGGTGGCCGGACATGGGAGGGGAGGGAGAGAGATGAGAGCATTATAAATTGTGTGTGTGTATAAAAATGAGATGGAAATGAGAGTTTTATATATATATATATAAAATAAAATGACAAGTCCTTCTAGTATAGGGTCTATTTGGTAAGTTTCTAGTAAACTTTCGAGAAGTATTGGTTCGGGACTCATTCGAGCGACTTATCGAACGATTCATCGCACGAAACTTGCGCCATTGTTTTCCGAATCATTTTTCTGATAAAAATGAGTATTTACTTGATAATGTTTCATAAATATTTTATAACATTTAATAAAATATCCGTTATTCATTTTGTGAACCGGTTTCGCCTTGTCCGAAATAAAATTGGATTTCAACTCGAGTATTCGCGTTATCCACAACGCTTTTAATTAAAAATGATGACTAATTTATTTAATGTTTTTATTAAATAAATACTGATAATTAAAAACACATTTAATTATTTTTGTGTGTCCGCGTTGTATATTGTTCGAAAAATGTTTGCGGTGCTGTCTTAGCCCTTTTCGGCTCGTTTCCAGGTCTCGGGCAAAACTGAAAAGTTGTCAGGAATATCGTTCCACATCAATTTGCTTTAGAGTCCGAGCTGTGAAAACGTGATTTAGTGGTTCGTTTCTGATACGTCAGCGTATAAATAACATATATCTGTTTCGTTTTCGAGCCAAATAAGTTAAAATAACTTTCCCTTGAGAGATGTAATAATAAATATGATTTATTATTTAAGATATGTTCCGAAAATTCCCGGATGTTACAGTACCTACCCCTTAAAGAAATCTCGTCCCGAGATTAAATTTGTGTTATCCGCTTAGTGTGCCTAAGAAAAGGCTTAAGGTTCACTAAACCAGTTGAACATGATCCTAATAACTTTATTCAGCAATATTTGGTGTTTCGACACCTCTTAATATACATAAATTCCGGCTAGGTTGACCAGGATATCCAATCCATTAGAATAGGTATCTTAGGAAAACATCGTTTCAAGGTTTATAATTGGTATAAACGCTTTTATCTCATTGACTTCATTCTGGTGTTGCTTCAGAATGTCATAAAGCTTGTGATAGGAGACAGTCTTCAGCTCTTGACTCTGCTTAACAAGTGTCACAAACCTTTGCCATTCTGGTTGTAGTTGAAGTAAGAACTGGACATTCACTTGATGATTAGTAACATGACACTGATTTCGGACAAGCTCATTCATCATCTTGTAAAACCGTGAGTAATACGATTCAAGTGATTCACCATCCCGTGATGTGAATTTTCCAAACTCCCAATATAAATTGGTTTCAAGATCTTGAACATTGATTGATTCACCTTGTTTCAACCTTTCAATGGCTTTCCACATTTCACATGCATTCGGACAAGCATCAACTGTGGAGTAGATATCGTTATCTATCCCTGTGAGAATGATCTGAACGGCTTCAGCTTCAGCATTCAGTTGATCTCGTATGTCTTGTGAAACATTCTTATAGTTCTCCATATACCTCTCTGTAGTTGTTTCAGAACTACCTTCAGCAACTGGAACTGTTTTCTCAGCCCATTGATACGTGTATGGTGGATTTTGGAGACAATGGTGGATGAGTTCACTGTTAGGTTTGGTGTCAATGTATCTCTTGATTCTGGATTTCCACTGAACATAATTACCCGGTGCTAACATTGGTGGACGATCTTTGCTACCCGCTTCCATGATAGCATTATGAAGAGCATTCGATGATTGAGTTTGCAAATTGGTATTTGAATTTGACATTTTGATGAAGTTGTTGTAAATGGATATCGGATCTTAAGTGTTATGAAGTGATTGATTGTGGTTTTAAATGAATTAACGTTCACGGGATTTTACAAATCTTTGATTAAAACCGAGAAAAGAATCGTATCTTTCGCGGGATTTTACAAAATCAAGAGGAAACCGTGAATGAATAATTAATTGACGTTTCAAGTATGATTAAGTTGATTGTTGGTTTGATTGTAAGGTTTGTTTATGTTAATTGATTGTATGTTAAGTCCAAAATGAAGTTCTAAGTCCTTGAGGTTTGTTGTCTAAAGAAGGTCAAAGTATAGCAAGTCTCAACGAAGAACGATTGTCAAATCTCAACCAAGAATGTTTGACAAATCTCAATAGGCAAATCTCAGTCTTTTAGACAAAACGCAATGACTTCTAGACAAAACGCAAGATTTGTTGAGATTTGGGCAGCATAACGTTTAGATTTGTTATAAAAAGGGTCTTCAATGAGGCAAAACGCAAGAGCAAAACGCAACGAATGAAGCAAAACGCAGTGTCTTGAGGAAAAACGCAACGAATGAAGCAAAACGCAGTGTCTTGAGGAAAAACGCAACGAATGAAGCAAAACGTAGTGTCTTGAGGCAAAACGCAACGAATGAAGCAAAATGCAGTGTCATGAGGCAAAACGCAACGAATGAAGCAAAACGCAGTGTCTTGAGGCAAAACGCAAAGGATGAAGCAAAACGCAGTGTCTTGAGGCAAAACGCAACGAATGAAGCAAAACGCAGTATCTTGAGGCAAAACGCAACGAATGAAGCTAAATGCAGTGAAGAACACCCCTTCAGTTAGTCAAAACACAGTCAAGAAAAAATCACCAAACTTTCTTAAAAGCTACGAAATAATGTTAAAACCACCTAGTAATGATGCAAGGGATAGTTCTAAGCCCGAAAGTACAAATCTTTAACACCTTTAACCACAAACAAAAATTGAAATTTGATTTTTTCGAACAAAAAAAACAACCAACTAACCCTACGAATTTCACACAAAACATACACTAAACACCCCTTGGCGACTGATACCACATGTTATCCCATTAATTTAATCCATTTTTTTTGGGTAAGAGGGACGATTCCCCGGTAAAATATATTAATAACCCAAAAGATCCGATAAGAACAATGGAATGTGACTGAGTGTCACATTAATTTAATCCATTACACAACAATAATCTTTACTAATATGCTAGAAAATAAGAAGAAAACTTAGAGAGAGAAAGTAGAGAGAGAAAACAAGAAAGGAAGATTTTCATTTTTTTTTGAAATTTTGGTGGTAAAAACGGGATTACGTGAAAACAACGGCTGCATGCATAATTAAATCGAAGATCCCCCCATACTAGAATTAAACATTGTCCTCAATGTTTTACGAAGGGTCTCTACGTAAATCTTAAGCTGTTTATTAAGTATGCTTAAAGATAAATGTTAGTCGATTAGATTAGGATATTGGATTTCCTAAAATAAAGCTGAGGATGTGAAGCTCTTATGATCGAAGGACAAAAACCGTGAGCACGAGAGGCTTCAAAAATCCAGGCAATCCTGGACATACACACAAAACACGAAACACGGGATAATGGAAAGAGGCGAGCCTCCTAACTACAAAAACACTTATTAGAAATAAGAAAGAAGATAGAATGGATAAGCATGGGTTGCCACCCACGAAGCGCTTGTTTAAGGTCACTTAGCTTGACCCGATCCCCCATACTTGAACTTGTCAAGGGTGATAGAAATGGAGATGACGAACACCCAAATTAGGAGTGTTGTCTCCATGAATCAACATCGGGCTTTTCTAATGAAAAAGCTTGGAGGCTTTAAAGCCCCGATGTGATAAGAGATAAACTTTGTTCATATTTTCGGATGAAAATGGAAGCAAAGTTTGAATCACTAGACAAAGGGTGGGTTGGGTTGGTAAAAGTCTAGGTATAAGAACATAGTGTTCAGAAATATCACCCACTACTTTTGTAGTCAAAAGTCCCGTATCGGGCTCAATTTCATCATCATCCGGTGGTTTCGCCGGAGGGCGAGGGGATGATGGATCATAATCACTTTCAAAGTGGAAAGACTCATGCTCAGGGAGCGAAAGGGAATCATCGGTAAGCAATTCTTTAAAGAAAAGGATGTCCCCTTCGGAGTCATAGTCATCGGTCTCAATGCCTGGTGGCATCGAGTCATCCGGAGTAAGAAATAAATCAATTTCCTCCATGATAGAGTCACTATCCTCAACCGGGCTAGGAGATGGAGAGAAAGATTCGGTTATAGAATCAGAAACATCGGAATTAGAATCTTCCGAAGGGCGAGGAGATGAGTTATCGTAAAGCAACCTCTCAACTGGATGAATTTCACCCTCCGGATCAAGGTTAACATCATCAATTCCTGGCGGAATTGATTTGAGAAGAGTGAGTTCACCGATGAACTCATCAAGAAGAGAATCGATCTTTTGAGAATCATTAATCGATTTATCTCGACGAAGCAAAGATTCTAAGAGATCGGATTCGGCATTAAAACAAGGATATTCAATTCCCGGTGGAATTGAATTGGTATTTTCTAACACCTCATCATCAATTTGATCAACCTTAGTGGAAGTGATTTCTTCATCAAGATCAAAGAGAGGATTAGAGAAAATTTTAAAATTCTCATTTGGAACGTCCTCTTCGGAAAATGACTCATCACTCGAAGTACAATCATCATTGATATCGAAGAGAGGGTTAAAGAAACTAACAAGATGACTTTTGGGAAAATCATTACAAATGGGCAAATCACACACACCGTCGGAAGCATCCTCGGACTTACTTGGGGTAGGGACAAGATTCTCAACCCTAGACTTTATGAATTCGTCCGATTCCGTTTCCGGAATTGTGCTAAGATGCTCATCCTCCATTATGAGGGAGTCCGTTTTTGGTGAATCGGGTGTGATTGCAACACACGGAGGAAGTCCGGACATAATGATATCTTTCAAGGGGGTAGAACTTTCCTCGTCATCGTCATCATCGTAGCAAACGGGAATCTTCCAATATCGAGCTTTAGCCGCTTGCTCTTCTTCAATTCGCTTTTCTTCTTCCTTCTTTTGTATATATTGACCAACCATATCACGCATGGATGTCATTTGTTCCATAAGCTTATTTTGAGAATTTAGAAGCTCATTTTGAGAATTGAGAAGGTCATTTTGATCATTGAAGAGAGGATGATTGACGGTATATTGCGGGGGTTGAAATTGATCAAAGCCAAAAGAATTAGGATCATAGCAAGAATTTTGCTTGTGATAATAATCTTCATTCATTGGTTGACATTGGTAAGTTTCATGAGGACCCCCGCAATTTTCACAACAAAGAAATTGTTGTGGGTGAAAATTATCAAATTGGTCATAACCGAAATAATTAGAATCATAACACGGATTAGGTTCATAATAATTCAACGGTTGACATTGAAAAGCCTCATGCGGGCCCCCGCAATTTTCACAACAAAGATATTGTTGTTGAAAATCATGAAAATCTTGCAGGAAATTAAAGTCTTAATTGTAACACGGTTCCGGATAGATAAACGAAACTTGAGGTATATAATAGTGACCATAACGAGCATCGTTCCCGTAAAATTCACAAGAATACATAGGAGGTTGTGGAGGTGGGTTGAAAACGTTAGGAGAATCATCAACAAAGTTAGGTTTTGAAACGTAAGGTAATGAATTTTATTTTTCGGAATAACACGTCAGATCAAAACTTGGCAAAGTTTGTGGGAGCTCATCAATGGTTTGATTGCATGGTTCCGAATTAGAGATAATCGGAGCTTTCGGTGGACAATTATGGCCAATATGAGCACCTTCCCCACAAGACTTACAAGTGCATCGTTGACAAAAGATTCCATCTAACGAATCACCACACTTGTAACAACAATTGTGGTTAATTTATGGAGGACTTTGCGAGGAATTTTCACCGGGGTCCTGTTTGACATCGAATGGCTATTGAGGAGCATTAACAACGTTGGCATTGTCATCGGATGACTCAGAAGTGTTTAGAAGGTCTTGGTAAATTCCATTTTCATGACAAATTGTAAACCAAACTTCCTTTAATTTCTTCCGCCATAGAGAACATCCTTGACAAGATGGACCTTCAACCGGGTTTCCACACTTTGCACAAACTATAGGAGGTCATTGAGACAAGTCAGGCGTTTTATTAGGATCACGAACGAACTTGTCCACGAGACCTCCTTTTGAACAACCACATGATTTATTGTACAACGCTCCACAAGTCGAACATTCTCTAATCGTGTAAAGAGGATTTAAACGATAATCGAGGGACGCCATAAGAATTAAAAATAGAGGGATAAGAAGAAGAATTAAATGGCAAAGAGGTTAAAGGAGATTATTTTTGGATTTTCGAGTTTTTTTTTAAACATCATATTTTATTAACGGACAAAACGAGATTGAATAACTTAAACCGATAATCAACTTGCTTCACGGTAGCTCTTTAAAAGAAAAACGCACAAAGGAGCGAAGGAGTAGGAAAGCACAAAGCTATTAAAAACCTTCTCTTTTCGGGTCGTAGTTCGTTGGAACAACCCTCCTTATACCCCTCTTATAGTTTGTTAAACCCTTAAAGGTGAGCCGTATTTCACAAGTGACACAAAGGCAAGTTTTAAATCTTTTGTTCGGGAACTTATTATGATAATGCTTCAGTTGAAAGCATTATATTGATGATGACTTTTATTTGTTTTTATGGACAGTGTTTTTATATTTTTATAATAATAAGAAGAAAATATTCACAAACGAGAAACAATAACTTCACGAGGAAGGGTCTTCAAGTCACTAATCGACAAACCGTAACGATATTGTCGCAACACACCTCCCCGGCAGCGGCGCAAAAAATTGACAAGTCTCTTTTTAATATATATAAATATAAATAAATATATAAATATATAATAAATAGGATAATATCAATAGTAGTAGTATAGTAACTGGAAGTATCGGTCTCTCACTTCGTTGTCCACAAAGTTTAAAACCGGACCCGGGTCATTTATCCCTGACGAGGCGTGAAATTGACGGTTACGTTAATGTTTTGACAATTGGGTGCTTGAACAACAAAGTTATAATGGGTTTTCAAAATCTACGGGAAAAACAAAAAAGGCAACGGGAAATTAAACCAAAAACGACGGGAAAGCATAAAAAAAGGAAATGGATGTCCTAAAATTCTACGGGAAGCATAAATAAGGCATAAAAGGAAATCCTAAGTCTACGGGAGCATTATTATAAAGGTATAACTAAAAGGGAAATAAACGAAACGTTCACGAAATTAAACACGAACGCAGAATTTAAAACTAAACTATTAAATTTAAATCCGAAAGTGATTTTTTTTCACTTTTAATAGACTCTAATTAACTAAAAAGAAAGATTAAAGAAAACTAGAACAAAAACGGAATTAAATTGAGCTAGAAAATACGAAAAACGTGAACGAGAACGAATCCCGTTTTTTAAAAAACGAAATTTTGCAATTTAAACCCTACGAAAGCAAAACTAATTTTCTTAGAAACTATATGATAAAAGAAAATTTTCTAAAATAGAATTATATTTTTTTTGACTTTTCTTTAATTTTTTATGAATTTAAAACAGTTTTTAAAAGAAAAATTGATTAAAATACTAAATAAACTGGGAAAATTATAAAAAGTTCCTAGAAAATACTTTAATGTATGCTGGATTTAAGAAAAATAAAATGGTGAAGACAGCTTATCAAATAAGCTGTCTTATAAGCTAAAACATCTTAAAGCATAAAAGGGAAAAAAGTGATAAAAGAATTAAGGGTGCAGGTTTAGACAGAAAAGACCCAAGGGCACTAGTGTAGCAGAGTTCAGTGTTAAGGACGTTTGGTAAAAAGGGGGGAGGTCATGGGTTCAAACCCCATGCCTCACTTTTTTAAAAAACATTTTTTTTTCAAATTTTTTTTTAAACTTAGAGAGGACATGATTATAAGAACATTTAATTAAGACAACTTTTTATGAAAACTTGAAATAAGCTGGAAAAAGCACAAAAGCTAGACAGAATGCCTTTTACACTAAATAACTAACAAGCTTAAACTGTTTACATTATTTAAGCTAAATAAGCAAATGAAAAGAAAAGTAGGTTAAGGCATATCCTACTCTACACCTAATAAGCAAGGGAGAACCAAAATAAGCTAAGAAATTGAGCTAAAATAAGCACAAATAAAATAAGACAGAAAGCTAAAACTAACAAAGGGCTTAAAAGACTTAAACTGTTTAGCTCTTAGAAACTAATAAGCAACAAGTGAGGGCGCTCATGAAGTGCTACACCTAATAAGCACCTAGGATCATAAATAAGCAAGTAAAACAAGCTTAAAGGGCTGAGAAGGAGAATAAGCATAAAGTCTAAATCTGCTATGCAAACAGTCTACAAGGGGACTAATAGAGCTTATAAATAGGCTAGCAAACCAAATATTTAGGGTTCAAGACTTAAAAAAACAGTCAAAGGTTGGACTACTATAAGCTATAATAAAAAGCAATTTCTGAATAATTTGAAAAACACTTTAGCTAGGAAAAGACAAAGGAAAAGGGTTGTCTACTCAGTGTATGCTGAGTTTGAGAATTTTTAAAAGGCAACATGGCTTATTACAAACTCAATTTTAAGCAAGGAAAATAAGTTAAAATTTCAAAATAAGCTTTAACAGGCTGAGATTAACAACTCATGAGCTTATGCTCTTAAGTTCAAACTCTAACATCAACTTTAGCTAAACTAAATATGAGATTGAAAAATGACCTTTTAACTAAAAAAACTAACTTGACAGGATTAAGACTAAATTCAAAAACACAACAAACTCTTATGCAACTTTAAACCTACTGAATTTAAACATTCAAAACAAAGACAAGAAACATGGTTTTAACTTTAATGAACCAAAGATCCAAGTTAAGCATTTGCATATTAATTTAAAGACTGCATATACAACCTTCAAAACTTTAATTTTAAACTTCAAAAACTTAGTAAATCAGATTAAAAGGAATCAAAAGTCATTGCTGAATTTGGCTTAGTGACTCAAAATGGTTTTAAGACCATTTTGACCCGTTTTGAAAACTTGACCCAAACACCCCTTAACTTTTTGGTTTTTTATTTTAAAGCTAAAGCAGACTAAAAGAACCTTAAGATTAGATGTAAAAATCATATAGTAGTTACAATAAGCACAATTAAGACATCAATAAGCACGAATTAAGCAGTTCACAATAGGCAATTTCAAAAGCATAAAAGACAAAATTTTGGCTAAACATAAATTTCATTACAAAGAAAATCTTACAAGATTAAAATTTAATGACAAAATTAAAATAACACATAAAGCTTAAAAAACATTAAAGCTAATCTATTTTACTCCTAGATACTACTCTTTTTTTTCTTCTCTGTCTTCCTTTCTTTTATATGCTGTCATCTTGTGTTTTTTTTTTTTGAGTGAGAGAGCTCAAAGACCCAATCTCAGCCATCAATTATGCTTGCTCTCCAAGCCCAATGATCTAAACCCTTCATTTTCGTACTTGTCCCATCAACGAATAAGGAATTAGAGGATTGCCAGCGTGTTATGTTATGTGGGGTTTGTTTGTAGGGGGTGTGACTTTGCTTTGGCAGTTTGCAGGGGTGAAAACGAGGGGTGAATAGTGCCAAAAGGAGTTTGGCAGGAAAAGGAAAAAGATATACAGTGTTTTGAGTTATAAGGGGTGCAGGGTATGTCTTTGAGAACTTGGCAAAGTAAGTCCCTCAACCTATATAAGTGTGTTACACTTGAAGTCCTTTGTGGTGAAAAAACTTTTGAGACTTGGCAATTTTGGCCCTCAAGGGTGTTAAGTGTGTTTACAATATCAGTCCTATGTGTTAATGGTCGTTAAGTGGGATGGGTTGTTTTAGGCTAACACAGTTAAGTGTGTGGTTTGGGCCGTGTATGGTTTACAAGGGAAATGGGCTAGTATTAATAAAAGGAAAATGGGCTTTAAGGGTTTATGTAAATGGGTAGTGGGCTGATCCGGGCCCACTAGGTGGATACGGGTGGGCCTACTTTTTACAATTCAGGTTTGTTTTTCCATGCTCTTTCTAAAGCCGTATCCCGGGGTTGACTTTGACTTCGTCTTGGCTTCATTAAATGCATAAACGTTGTCGAGTCGATCCGGAAATTTCCGTTTGAGCTCCGTTTTCAATCATTTTGCACCTTTGGCCTTGGTTTTTCACGCTCTTTTCAAATCTGTGCTCGGTTTTGTCCGGTTTGGCTTCGTTTTTCGTCCTTTAGTGAATATCTGGTACCTGCAAAGTACAAATACAAAAACAATCATATTTATGGCATTTTATGTGCGTTTTTGGTCATTTAGGGTCGTTTTATTAGGTAAAAGGTATGTGTAATTACACACATACCAAAATCCATGAAAAACGAAAAAAAAACATAAACCGAAAACCGGTTAACCGGCCAAACCAGTTTGGGAACCTGTTCGGGTATTTCTTCCCCTCGACCAGTTCCAAACCGAACTGGTCAAACGAGTTTGGACCGGTTTGTTGACCAAAAATTGGTTCGTGTTGACTAAACCGAAACCGGAACTGGTTAACCGGTCTGTGCACGTCTAGCCGATATATCCTAAAATAATTTAATGTTATTCCTATTATATTAAGAAGCTAACTAGAACGATTGGACCTTTCGATATTTTATTACTTTTTAGGGATCATTAGGAACAAGATGCAATTTTGATCCGAGAATGCCTCAAAAAGGATAAAAATTTTAATGTCCCTGACTATTTTCCTTGCTCCAACAAAGGTTTTAAAAAGAAATCTAGTTAAATTTCAGTTAAGAGGCTAACACTTCACTCATATTTTGCAACTTGTGAACTTTTCACTCCCGACCAATTATGATATTTATGTGTATGTGTATTTTGAATTTCAACAATCGGATCAATGTTTTGGACAAATTTTTTATGTTTCACGTTCTCCGATGGAATAATGTGTTTTGAGGCCGAGTCATCCCATGTAGCGACTTTCAGTCTCGTACATCCCAACCTTGCGGTAAGTGAAGGGCTTTTGACACCCACAGAGACTGTATCGGGACTCACGGGACCTTCGGTTTCAAAAAACTCTTATGTTTCCCGTATTACACATAGCTTGTATCACAAAAACTTTAAAATAGTTATAGTCAAAGTTCAAAAGGCCATATTTGAATTTTAAAAAAGAGATCATATTTATTAATTCAACTTACATTTATTCATAACATTGATGCAATGATCCCTTCGCCTTTTAGAAGGATTGCACATCGGTTGTGAGCGGCAAGATACATAGCATAACTTTTATCAGTCATAGGTTTATATTCTTTACATGGGCTTTCTTTAGAAGGCTGTAACATCGGTTGTGAGCCGGCAAGATACAACAAACTTTTATCAGCCCACAGTTTATATTTATTATATTTTTTCATTTTTCAAAATTTTTTTACGAGATAAGGAGACTTCTTTTTGAAAAATTTAAGTATAAGATTGAACTAAGACTAAAATTTTTGCTATTCACTACATAAAAATTGTTAATTTAAGTTTAATCTCCAAAAATAGCACGTATTATTAGTCCGATTAGGAGCTTATGGGAGAAAAAGCCACAAACTACACACATGAGCTTGTAAGATTTCCAAATAATCCTTGTTTAGCATCCAACTCATACTTAACTCTATCATTTTTTGTTCTTCGCGAAGATTCGCGAACGCTTAGTCTAAATGTTAAGGAACAAGCTAGAGCTCAACACGCTCGATCGGGTCAAAATTTACTCTTATTCTACCCAGCAGGAAAGTCAAAATTGTGACAAAACACTTATTTTATTTTTGAAAATTTTTAAAATTTTCATATTTTTGGTATTTTTCAAAAATTTTGGTGGTAAAAACGAGCTTACGCGAAAACAACAGCTGCAGGCACAATCAAATCGAAGATCCCCCCATACTAGAATTAAACATTGTCCTCGATGTTTTACGAAGGGTTTCTACGCATTTTTTTGAAATTTTGGTGGCAAAAACGGGATTATGTGAAAACAACGGCTGCATGCATAATTAAATCGATAGACCCCCCCATACTAGAACTAAACATTGTCCTCAATGTTTTAAGAAGGGTCTCTACGTAAATCCTAAGCCGTTTATTAAGTATGCTTAAAGATAAATGTTAGTCGATTAGATTAGGATATTGGATTTCCCAAAATAAAGCTGAGGATGTGAAGCTCTTGTGATCGAAGGACAAAAACCGTGAGTACGAGAGGCTTCAAAAATCCGGGCAATCCTGGACATACACACAAAACACGAAACACGGGATAATGGAAAGAGGCGAGCCTCCTAACAACAAAAACACTTATTAGAAATAAGAAAGAAGATAGAATGGATAAGCATGGGTTGCCACCCACGAAGCGCTTGTTTAAGGTCACTTAGCTTGACCCGATCCCCCATACTTGAACTTGTCAAGGGTGATAGAAATGGAGATGACGAACACCGAAATTAGGAGTATTGTCTCCATGAATCAACATCGGGCTTTACTGATGAAAAAGCTTGGAGGCTTTAAAGCCCCGATGTGATAAGAGATGAACTTTGTTCATATTTTCGGATAAAAATGGAAGCAAAGTTTGAATCACTGGACAAAGGGTGGGTTGGGTTGGTAAAAGTCTAGGTATAAGAACATAGTGTTCAGAAATATCACCCACTACTTTTGTAGTCAAAAGTCCCGTATCGGGCTCAATTTCATCATCATCCGGTGGTTTCGCCGGAGGGCGAGGGGATGATGGATCATAATCACTTTCAAAGTGGAAAGACTCATGCTCAGGGAGCGAAAGGGAATCATCGGTAAGCAATTCTTTAAAGAAAAGGATGTCCCCTTCGGAGTCATAGTCATCGGTCTCAATGCCTGGTGGCATCGAGTCATCCGGAGTAAGAAATAAATCAATTTCCTCCATGATAGAGTCACTATCCTCAACGGGGCTAGGAGATGGAGAGAAAGATTCGGTTATAGCATCAGAAACATCGGAATTAGAATCTTCCGAAGGGCAAGGAGATGAGTTATCGTAAAGCAACCTCTCAACTGGATGAATTTTACCCTCCGGATCAAGGTTAACATCATCAATTCCCGGTGGAATTGATTTGAGAAGAGTGAGTTCACCGGTGAACTCATCAAGAAGAGAATCGATCTTTTGAGAATCATTAATCGATTTATCTCGATGAAGCAAAGATTCTAAGAGATCGGATTCGGCATTAAAACAAGGATATTCAATTCCCGGTGGAATTGAATTGGTATTTTCTAACACCTCATCATCAATTTGATCAACCTTAGTGGAAGTGATTTCTTCATCAAGATCAAAGAGAGGATTAGAGAAAATTTTAAAATTCTCATTTGGAACGTCCTCTTCGAAAAATGACTCATCACTCGAGGTAAAATCTTCATCGATATCGAAGAGAGGGTTAAAGAATCTAACAAGATGACTTTTGGGAAAATCATCACAAATGGGCAAATCACACACACCGTCGGAAGCATCCTCGGACTCACTTGGGATAGGGACAAGGTTTTCAACACTAGACTTTATGAATTCGTCTAATTCCGTTTCCGGAATTGTGCTAAGATGCTCATCCTCCATTATGAGGGAGTCCGTTTTTGGTGAATCGGGTGTGATTGCAACACACGGAGGAAGTCTGGACATAATGATATCTTTCAAGGGAGTAGAACTTTCCTCGTCATCGTCATCATCGTAGCAAACGGGAATCTTCCAATATCGAGCTTTAGCCGCTTGCTCTTATTTAATTCGCTTTTCTTCTTCCTTCTTTTGTATATATTGACCAACCATATCACGCATGGATGTCAATTGTTCCATATGCTTATTTTGAGAATTGAAAAGCTCATTTTGAGAATTGAGAATGTCATTTTGATCATTGAAGAGAGGATGATTGACGGTATATTGTGGGGGTTGAAATTGGTCAAAGCCAAAAGAATTAGGATCATAGCAAGAATTTTGCTCGTGATAATAATCTTCATTCATTGGTTGACATTGGTAAGTTTCATAAGGACCCCCGTAATTTTCACAACAAAGAAATTGTTGTGGGTGAAAATTATCAAATTGGTCATAACCGGAATAATTAGAATCATAACACGGATTAGGTTCATAATAATTCAACGGTTGACATTGAAAAGCCTCATGCGGGCCCCCGCAATTTTCACAACAAAGATATTGTTGTTGAAAATCATGAAAATCTTGCAGGAAATTAAAGTCTTAATTGTAACACGGTTCCGGATAGATAAACGAAACTTGAGGTATATAATAGTGACCATAACGAGCATCGTTCCCGTAAAATTCACAAGAATACATAGGAGGTTGTGGAGGTGGGTTGAAAACGTTAGGAGAATCATCAACAAAGTTAGGTTTTGAAACGTAAGGTAATGAATTTTCTTTTTCGGAATAGCACGTCGGATCAAAACTTGGCAAAGTTTGTGGGAGCTCATCAATGGTTTGATTGCATGGTTCCGAATTAGAGATAATCGGAGCTTTCGGTGGACAATTATGGCCAATATGAGCACCTTCCCCACAAGACTTACAAGTGCATCGTTGACAAAAGATTCCATCTAACGAATCACCACACTTGTAACAACAATTGTGGTTAATTTGTGGAGGACTTTGCGAGGAATTTTCACCGGGGTCCTGTTTGACAACGAATGGCTCTCGAGGAGCATTAACAACGTTGGTATTGTCATCGGATGACTCGGAAGTGTTTAGAAGGTCTTGGTAAATTCCATTTTCATGACAAATTGTAAACCAATCTTCCTTTAATTTCTTCCGCCATAGAGCACATCCTTGACAAGATGGACCTTCAACCGGGTTTCCACACTTTGCACAAAGTATAGGAGGTCGTTGAGACGAGTCGGGCGTTTTATTAGGATCACGAACGAACTTGTCTACGAGACCTCCTTTTGAACAACCACATGATTTATTGTACAAAGCTCCACAAGACGAACATTCCATAATCGTGAAGAGGGGATTCAAACGATAATCGAGTGACGCCATAAGAATTAAAAATAGAGGGATAAGAAGAAGAATTAAATGGCAAAGAGGTTAAAGGAGATTATTTTTGGATTTTTGAGTTTTTTAAACATCATATTTTATTAACGGACAAAACGAGATTGAATAACTTAAACCGATAATCAACTTGCTTCACGGTAGCTCTTTAAAAGAAAAACGCACAAAGGAGCGGAGGAGCGGGAAAGCGCGAAGCTATTAAAAACCTTTTCCTTTCGGGTCGTAGTTCGTTGGAACAACCCTCCTTATACCCCTCTTATAGTTTGTTAAACTTTTAAAGGTGAGCCGTATTTCACAAGTGACACAAAGGAAAGTTTTAAATCTTTTGTTCGGGAACTTATTAATGGATAATACTTCAGTTGAAAGCATTATATTGATGATGATTTTTATTTGTTTTTATAGACAATGTTTTTATATTTTTGATTTTTTTTAAATAATAAGAAGAAAATATTAACAAACGAGAAACAATAACTTTACGAGGAAGGGTCTTCAAGTCACTAATCGACAAACCGTAACGATATTGTCGCAACACACCTCCCCGGCAGCGGCGCAAAAAATTGACAAGTCTCTTTTTAATATATATAAATATAAATAAATATATAAATATATAATAAATAGGATAATATCAATAGTAGTAGTATAGTAACCGGAAGTATCGGTCTCTCACTTCGTTGTCCACAAAGTTTAAAACCGGACCCGGGTCGTTTCTCCCCGACGAGGCGTGAAATTGACGGTTACGTATTTGGTTTGACTTTTGGATGCTTGAATAACAAAGTTATAATGGGTTTTCTAAATCTACGGGAAAAACAAGTAAAGGTACGGGAAATTAAACCTAAAACTACGGGAAAGCATAAAAAAAGGAAATGGATGTCCTAAAATTCTACGGGAAGCATAAATAAGGCATAAAAGGAAATCCTAAGTCTACGGGAGCATTATTATAAAGGTAATAAAAGGAAAAACACGAAAACGTTAACGGAAATTAAACACGAACGCGACATAAAAACCTAAATTATTAAATTTAAATCCTAAAGTGATTTTTTTCACTTTTAATAGACTCTAATTAACTAAAAAGAAAGATTAAAGAAAACTAGAACGAAAACGGAATTAAATTGAGCTAGAAAATACGAAAAACGTGAACGAGAACGAATCCCGTTTTTTAAAAAACGAAATTTTGCAATTTAAACCCTACGAAAGCAAAACTAATTTTCCTAGAAACTATATGATAAAAGAAAATTTTCTAAAATAGAATTATATTTTTTTGACTTTTCTTTAATTTTTTATGAATTTAAAATAGTTTTTAAAAGAAAAATTGATTAAAATACTAAATAAACTGGGAAAATTATAAAAAATTCATAGAAAATACTTTAATGTATGCTGGATTTAAGAAAAATAAAATGGTGAAGACAGCTTATCAAATAAGCTGTCTTATAAGCTAAAACATCTTAAAGCTTAAAAGGGAAAAAAGTGATAAAAGAATTAAGGGTGCAGGTTTAGACAGAAAAGACCCAAGAGCACTAGTGTAGCAGAGTTCAGTGTTAAGGACGTTTGGTAAAAAAGGGGGAGGTCATGGGTTCAAACCCCATGCCTCACTTATTTAAAAAAAATATAACTTAGAGAGGACATGATAATAAGAACATTTAATAAAGACAACTTTTTATGAAAACTTGAAATAAGCTGGAGAAAACACAAAAGCTAGACAGAATGCCTTTTACACTAAATGACTAACAAGCTTAAATTGTTTACATTATTTAAGCTAAATAAGCAAATGAAAAGAAAATTAGGCTAAGGCATATCCTACTCTACACCTAATAAGCAAGGGAGAACCAAAATAAGCTAAGAAATTCAGCTAAAATAAGCACAAATAAAATGAGACAGAAAGGTAAAACTAACAAAGGGCTTAAAAGACTTAAACTGTTTAGCTCTTAGAAACTAATAAGCAACAAGTGAGGGCGCTCATGAAGTGCTACACCTAATAAGCACCTAGGATCATAAATAAGCAAGTAAAACAAGCTTAAAGGGCTCAGAAGGAGAATAAGCATAAAGTCTAAATCTGCTATGCAAACAGTCTAGAAGGGGACTATTAGAGCTTATAAATAAGCTAGCAAACCAAATATTTAGGGTTCAAGACTTAAAAACAGTCAAAGGTTGGACT
>BQNB010077871.1:0-30711 GCA_026074375.1 Tanacetum coccineum
AATAACGGCTTATGTTTCAGCACGTAAAGATTGTATCCACTCCAGTATCAAGTTCCGCCCTTCGATCAGGTTTATGTGTTAAGTACAAGCCTATGGTAGCTGTCTAGATTATGTCTTTGCAAATTAAGTGTTCTTCACAAAAATATAACCCTGTCTGAGTGGCCTGAGTGAATTAAAAATCAAACACTATCCCTATGTGAGATGCTATGTTATATGTCTATGCCTGAAAAATTATCTAATATGCAAACTCTTATAAAATCCAAATTTTCTCCAAGTCACGATAAATGATTTTATTTTCTTACTTCGATTGCTTAAGGGCAAGCAATAGGTATTTGATAACACCCAAATTATACATGTTTTCTATGGCGTTATTTGTATATATTTTATCATTTCTCATGAACTTTCGATACTTAATAGCTTAAAATTGCTTGCAGGTTCACTTGAAGACATCCCGAGGTTAGATACATCAAAATCAAATACTTATACGTTAAAGAACACATCATTCAAGAAAGGATCAACAATCAAGCCCAAAGTGCCAAATGTGCGCCGCACTTACCATTTGTATGTCCCATTTTCCTTCAAGTCAAAGACAGTTAAATTTGCATTAACTCAACAAGTACGCCACACAATTTCCTTTGTGCGCCGCACTTCCCATCTGATGTAAAGAATTTATGAAGACTTTAATGCTACTGCATTTACACCCTAAGTACGCCGCACATATTCTCTTGTGCGTCGTACTTACTCAATAAACATTTAATACTTATGCATTTAATCACCAAGTACGCCTAACAATCTTTTGTGTGCGCCGCACTTTCACCCGAATTTCATCCTATAAATAGAGCACCAAAATCTCTCATTTTGATATCATCACAAACACAAAAACATCTCTCACACAAACATTCTCTATCATTTCACACAAACCCTTTCTCCAAGAATAAACACCATATCTTTTGGAGATTCAAGATCAAAGAACCAAGAACGAAGAAGAATATCATACTAGTATAAGAAATATAATGAAGTTTATTATTGAAGCAAGTTATGTTATGAACTCCTTAGCCATGAGAGGCTAAATCTCTCATGACTACTCGGTGATGTTATGATAATGAATAAGTGTTTGGTATGATCACAATCTCTTTAATCTCAAGCTTATGTTGCAATCCTATTATATCTTATCTTGTCATCTTTGCTTATCAACTTAAATTATATAATCATATCGGTATAGGTCGAGAGACCCGTTATGATCTATGTGGTTTTAAAGATTTGTCTATGGTCTTTATTGTTTGTGCTGAGAAATCCACTTTTGTAAATTGATAAACAAATAAGCTTTGATATACTAGTGACTGGATTATTTGAGTGACACATTTGGTCTAGTTAACTAAATATAAGTCTTGAGTTAATTAAGTTAGTTTGTGAAAACGTTTTCTGACGAGAAATCCTTTTTATAAATTAAGGTTCCACCCCCGAGGTCTAATCATTTCCAACACTTATAAATTATTTTCAACTATCCGAGTAGTCATCTTTATTATCACTGGTAAAACAAAAGTTATTTCCAAAATTGTTAAAGTCTATTTTCTTTCTGATTATTTGAACACTACTCAAATCCCTGTGGAACGACCTGGTCTTACCTAAAAAGATTATACTACATACGTGTGTTATACTTTTACCCGTGTGTTTCCCTATAATAAAATTGGTATTTTTAGTCATTATAAATTTAAAGCTTTTGAAACACATCAAATCAATAAAATGAAAACTATGAAAACTTTTCTAACTTATTTTTGGGTTGTTTCTTTGTAGAGAGGAAAAGAGAGTATGTGTTTTGTTTTTGCAAGTGATAAGTGAGAAAGAATGAGCTAGTACATTATAAGAAGAAAATATCTTATGACAAGTAAACACAAACCATAAATGAAGCAAGTTGGAGGGCATGGTTTTAGTGTAAGAAAGGATGGAAGTTTGCTTGTGTAAGAGTGTGTGTAAGGAAGTTGCTAGCTTGTGTAAGAATAGCTAGTAAAGATATATCTTACTTGCACATGGTTTAATATCTAAGTAAAACCTTGTATTATTTTGTGTTGTTGAATGTATAACCGGCCTAGGTGATGATATTGTGTAGAATTGTATAATTTTTGGATATTGGGTATAATTATAGGTATTTGGTCAAGTGTAGATAGGTAGAATGATTTACATGCATGCAAAAAGGTTCCAAGATGCGAAACGTAAACGTTTTACGTAACATATAAAAATAAAATATGAAAAGTTATAAATTATTTTCTTAAAAGTAATATAACACTTGTTTGACGTAAACTTTTATTTGTTTGATTTCGGTTTACGTTGATTGTTGATTTTTAGTTTACGCGATTTAACTAAACGGTTGAAATTAAAAGTAACCGCGTAAAAGTTTCAAATAAATAGTTGAATATTTATTGATGTAAAATGACTCAAATATGTAGGTTATTACAAGCCCCAATAGATCTATTTATTCACTCGTGCTCACTCAACCAGTACCGTCGGTCAAGAGATTAATGGTTCACGATAGTTCGGGCAGATAGTGGTTTAAACGCAAACTTAGGCAACACGTATACAAGTAAGAGTAACGTAAAACACTTGTGTCCAGTTTTCAAAACAAACAATGTTCTCACCCCAAAGTTAAAAAACATAAGAAAAGTAGGTAAAAGTATGGGGCTATGAACTCACCGTAAGGGGTGAAGTAAAGCAGCTAAAAATGAATGATCACACGATATTGCACAACTGTGCCCGATCACGAACTAGTAAATAGCGGCTTGGTTTAGAATCGATATGACGTGAAATCATGAAGATGCATAAAAGTTCTTAAGCGTAGTTGTACGATTGATTTGAGAAAAGTTTTAGTAACAATGGTTGTGTGGTGGTCGTAGTGGTTTTGACTCGATAAAACGTATCACGATACTTAGCATAAGTACATATCGTATATTAAGAAAATAAACAAGAGTAAATAAGTTTTTGCAGTTTACCCGGTAACCCAAAGATAATGAATTAAGTCATCCTTGATATGAATGCTTTCATGTTTTTAATTTACGTAATGGGTAATAGAAGTTCTATATTTATAAAAGTTATAAAACTATATTTTTCGTCTTTCCGTCGGGTATAATAATATTATTATTTATTATTTTGTATTTTGTCTTTATTAAGGAAAATACTTAGTGATTTATATAAAAGTAGGTAGTTTAGTTTATGTATCAAGTTTAAGTATAATAAATATTTATTAACTATAAGATAATGTAAATTCGTCCTTTTGTCGGGTTTTTAAGAAAATAAGTTTATAAATTTTTCTAAGTATAAAGATTTTATAAAAATTTCGGCATGACCCGTTCGCTTATATCTGTTTTCCAAAGTCTTAGACTTTATCCAAAAACCATTTTCAAACTATAATTCACATTTCCCGACTAACGCCAAATCTATACGTTTCATTCAAAACTCACCCAACAATTTATTTTCCACAACAAGTCTATATAGTTAAAACGCTTAATATATAAATGTGTTATATACGTAAATAAGTTATAATATTTATACGCCATCTTATAAGTGTAAAAATATGCAATAAGCCCTTAATGAAATAATCCGAAACCCAACGGACCCTTATTGGGCTTTTAGGCCCAATAAGCCTAAGCGAAGGACCCAAAATGTAATAAGTCCAAAACTAGTCTAATAAGCAAACGCTTAAGCAAATAAGTACATAGCTTATCATATAAGCTATGAATAAGCTACTCGAATAAGCCATGCCGTGAGCTTATTGCTCACGGTTTGGGCTTGGTGTTGGGCCGAGGCCCACCAAAGCCAACCAAACAAGCATGGGGCTTATTTATTAAGCCCGTTAAGCTCAAAACCATACTAGTTATCAAATAATCCATGAAAATAAGCTAAGAAAATAAGACAAAATTTGGACAAACTTAAAGTTCAAACCTTTATGGTTTTCTTGTTGGTTCGCCATGCATATAAGCTCAAATATGCCAATCGAACTTATCAATAAGCCAAAATAAGTAATAAGCACTTTTGGAAAATATTTCTTATTGACAAAGTAACCACAACAATACAACTACATTTTTCCCTTATTCCTTTTTATAAATTTCGACACATAAACACAACCTTTTAAAGTTTTATAAATTTTAAAGCTTTGATTTTTAACAAAATACTTGTACAACTAGCTTATTTATATGGTAAGGATCAAGGAAGTACAAGAAAAATATAGAAAATATGAACTTATGAAGATGATGAATTAAGAGGTGATTAAAAGCTAACGAACAACCCGAATGACACTTAAATAACCCCAAATAACTATACAAATCAACCTCGAATAAACTCTAGCTTCAAAATCTTGATCAAAAGAAAAATATGAATTGTTTATGTGTGTGTGTTTAGTTTCGAACAAGCAAAAGAAAGAGGGAGAGAAAGAAATGTTTTGTGTGTGTTTTTCTTGAGAGAGAAAATGTTTTAGGTGAATGAAATGAACCTAGACTCAAACCTTATAAGCACAAAATGGATCCTAGGAGCTAAAAATATCTAGGGACCAAGTTGCTAAAATTTTGGAAGGGTGTTGGTGTGTGTGCTTGTGTGCGGACGAACAAAGGGGGAAGAAGGAGGGGGCCAATTTGATCTTATTTGTTTTAGGACATGCTAGGTGACATTCTTTGAATCTAGATATTTTCCATGCACATGATATTTCTCAAATATCAATTACGGTTTATAACGCCTCGAACGATGCTGCCTTGATGCTAGTGTGATAACTGTTATTGTATGAGAATTCCACTAAGGGTATGTGTCTATCCCATCCTTTTCTAAAATCAATCACACAAGCACGCATCATGTCTTTCAATGTTTGGATATTCCTTTTGCTCTGACCATCCATGTGTGGGTGATAAGCAGTGCTCATATCCAATTGCGTTCCCAACGCTTTCTGAAGCGACTGCCAAAAATGAGAGGTAAATCTGTTATCGCGATCAGAGATGATCAAAACTGGCACTCCATGCCTCGAGACGACTTCTTTCAAGTATTGTCTCATTAACTTCCCCATCGAGTCTATTTCTTTCATTGGTAGGAAATAAGCAGATTTAGTGCGTCGGTCAACGATTACCCAAACCGTGTCTTGACCAGTAGACGTCTTTGGCAGTGTAGTCACAAAGTCCATGGTGATCTCAGGTTGTACCAGTAAACTGAACGGCTTCTGGTGTTCAGCCTTAACCTTCGCATAAGTCAAGCATTTGTTGACGTATGTGGCAATTTCTGCTTTCATATTGGGCCACCAATATAGCTTCTTAAGGTTATGGTACATCTTGTCAAATCCAGGATGGATAGAATACTTCGACTTATGTAACTCATGCATAATTACAGCTCTCAAATCACCAAAACACGATATCCAACTCCTGTCCTTCAAACACAACGTTCTGTCAGAATGGGGTTCGAGTTTCTTAATTATACCACACAAGTCTTTTGCTTCGTAATTCTCTTCCTTTCTCGCCTTAGCTTGAGCGTTCAAAATTTACACGAGAAGGTTCAGACCTATAGTCATCACTAAGGCTCGAACTCGTAGTGGCTTAATCTTTTCCTTTCGGCTCAAAGCATCCGCCACCACGTTTGCCTTTCCCGGGTGATAACGAATCTCACAATCGTAATCACTTAGAAATTCCAACCATTAGCGTTGTCTCATGTTCAAATCTTTCTGATCAATAATGTGCTGCAAACTCTTATGATCAGTGAACATGACACACTTCGTACCATACAGGTAATGTCTCCGCATCTTCAGAGCGAACACTACTGCTCCAAGTTCTAAGTCATGTGTAGTGTAATTTTTCTCATGAATCTTGAGTTAGCAAGATGCGTAAGCTATGACTTTATCCTTTTGCATCATAACTGCGCCCAACCGTTTATGCGAAGCATCACAATAAACCACGAAGTTCTCACTACCTTTGGGTAAAGCTAAAATCGATGCACTACATAAGTTCTGCTTCAATAACTGAAATGCCGCTTCCTCCTTTTCTCCCTAATCAAACTTCACGCTTTTCTGAGTCAATTTCGTCATAGGCTTTATGATTTTTGAGAAACCTTTGATGAATCATCGGTAATAAGCGGTATGGCCTAGAAATTGACGAGTTTTAGTTGGGGTCTTAGGTGACGCCCAATCCTTGATTGACACGATCTTAGCAGGAGCAACGTGAATGCCTTCACTATCAATCACGTGACCAAGAAATTGCACTTTTGGAAGCCAGAATTCACACTTTGAAAATTTAGCGTACAACTCCTCATTCTTAAGCAATTCCAAAATCAGCTTAAGGTGTTATTTATGATCTTCCTTGCTCTTAGAATAGATCTGAATGTCATCAATGAAAACGATCACGAATTTATCCAGATACGGTTTGCATGTCACACCCCCAAACGGGCCCTAGACGGAATACGTATTCGGAGACGTGACGCTCCTGGATATCTCAAGTACAAAGCATAAAGAACGACCTCTAAGGGTACGTTTTGAAAATAAACACCGTTACGTAAATTTAAAATAATAATAAGTTTTACATCGATCAAATTAAAAGTATTTAAAAGACAATACGCGGAAGCTTAAATGAGTTCAACAACGGTATTTAAAGACATAGATAAATCTCTCGTAAACCGGTACAGGCAAATAGACTTCACATAAGTCAAGCAACGACATCCATGCTAACCACCTGAGAAAAACATGCTTAAAACGTCAACATAAAGTTGGTGAATTCATAGGTTTAGTTCAAACGTTGTTATAGTGGACCACGAGATTTCAAAACATATGCGACAGTTATAACAGATACAACTTCACATAAAGAGGTATTTACGTTGCACTAAACTCATGACACCAAAGCTAATTCTGAATGTAGCATATAACATGCCAAATGATTGCTTGCCCTTCCAGGTGTCCGACCAAAGACCACCTAACTAGATTTGACATGACATATATTTGTTAGTCCTTGGACAACTTGAACTAGTGAGCGCTACTCACCCGGATAGGGATAATTACTCCCAATAGATCTATTTATTCACTCGCGCTCCCTCAACCGGTCCTCCGGTCAAGAAATTAACAGTTCATGATAGTTCAGGCAAATAGTGGTCTAAACGCTACTTAGGCAACATGTAAACAAGGAAAACTCACGTATAGTACTTATGTCTAGTTTTAAAAACAAGCAATGTTTCTCACCCCAAGTTATAAAACATTTATTCAAAATGAGTAAAAGAGTGGGCCTATGAACTCACCTTGATGATAAGGTAAAGTGTACACGTCAAAAGTAGGGTCTCTTAGAACGAACGGTGGTACACGGGTATGACCTAAAAGAATATGGGTTTTGATTTAGACTCGGAAGGTTATTGTACTACATTGATGCATGAACGTTTATTGTTATTTTTAGCAACCATTAGTTATACATTTAAAAATGTTAGTGATTGAGTTTTACCGAACGTACGTATATAATATCATATTACTTATATAGATATTATGTTATATTATTGTTAATACATAAATGAACTAGTTATTTATAATTTACTATTTCCAAATAGTTAAGTAATTTAATCGAAACATTTTATCATTTATGCTTTTCCAAATAGTTTCTAAGTATAAGGATTTTTATAAAATTTCGGCATGACCCGTTCATGTTTACACATTTTCCGAAGTCCTAGACTTTAATAATAACTCACTTTCAATTTACTAATTCAATAACTAAGTAGTTACACGAATAATACGCAAGTCTCATCAATAAGCTACCAATAAGCTTCCAATAATGCCCAAGTCTAATACCCTTATGCTTAACATGGACTAATAAGCCACGTTTTGGGCTTCTTGTTGGGCCAAAACCATATTAACCCTCATGAGTCCATTAGTTAGACCCGATAAGCTAATAAGATATCAAATAGCTCTAGTTTCATCAATAAGCTCGTGGTTCATGGCTCTTTATTGAATACGCTCGTGGTTTATGGCTCTTTATATAGGATGAAACTCATAAGCCCATTAAGTCTTATTTGGCTTATTTGTTAAGCCAAATAAACTTAATGTTTTATCCTTTCCAAAATAAGCTAGAAATAAGCATAATGAATATAAGCCGAAACAAATAAGATCAACAATTCAATCCCTATGTTTTCCTTATTGGGCCGAACCATTTATAAGCCCAATAAGCAAAAATAATATCAAATAAGCTTTTCCAAAAGCTTATTAACATAAGCCAAATATTATAAGCCATAAGTTAGTACTTTTATTATATGAAAATAACCATGATCACAAAACTATGATTTCCTTGTGTCCCTTTTTATAAAAGTCGAACCATATATATAACCTCTTAAGGTTTATGTAGTTTTTAAAACCCTTCTTTTTATAAAACTTGTTGTACAACCAATGTTTATTCATCAAGAGAAATAGAAAAGTACAAGTTATTTGAAGATTTGAAGACTTACAAGAAAAAATGGTTTTTAAGGATGAACAATGATCAAGAACAACCCAAACGTTATTTGTTTTATACTCGAGTGATCTTAAATGATCAAACCTTCAACTTGTCTTCAAAAGGAAATGATTAAAAATGAAAAATGTAAAGTTTTGTATGTGTTGATGTTTGTGATGTGTGGTTTAGAGAGAGAGAGAGCACAAGAGAATGTTTTGTGTGTGTGAAAAATGAATGAGGATGAATGAGGATGTTATATGCAAGATAACACACACACTTCACATACTTTGAGTGTGTGTCATTGGAATTGGAGGACAAGGGAAGGGGACCAATATGATCCTCCTATCACATGATTACTAGTACAAGTCTTTGTTCCCATATAGTTGGAATGTTGTCTCATGGTTTGAATTCAAAATTGGCATCCTAGGAATGTATGCATGTGTGTATGGGACGTGTGAGTGCAAAGGGCGAGGAGACCAATTTGGTCTCCACAATACTAGGAAGCATAGTGCTCAAAATTATTTAATTTCCAAAGGTCCATGCTTGTACATTTAGTTTAAGTAAAACATGAACACGCAAATGACGGAAACAAATAACAGTCTCATTAAAAATTATGAAATTTTAAATAATGCATTAAAACCTAAAAACGTGGCTATTGCCAAAATACTACGACGTTTGGTGCCCCGGTTCGCTCCCGGTGATGATTTTTAGATAATAACAAAACGATTTCCCGGTTAAACGGTAAAGCTAAACAAAACTTTTAAAAATTCAAATTTCTACACGAAAACGGCTAATTTATTAAACTGAAATTCTCGGGTTGTCACATTCTTTCCCCGTTAAAGAAGCTTTGTCCTCAAAGCTTAGGACGCAACCTCTGCAGCGGGTGCAGAGTTGGTGAAAAAGTGCGGGTATTTTTTTTGCATTTGGTCTTCACATTCCCAGGTGAACTCATGACCTCTCCTGGAGTTCCAGTGCACTTTGACAATCAGAATACGACTCTGCTTCAGATGCTTGACCTCAAGGTCCATGACCTCGACAGGTTCTTCGATGAAATTCAATTTGTCATCAACTTGGATCTCATCCAATGGTATAACAAGAGGTTCATAAGCCATGCATTTCTTCAACTTCAAGACGTGAAACGTACTATGAACTTTACTCAACTTCTCTGGGAGTTCTAGACGATAGGCAACGGTACCTACTTTGGCAATGATCTTAAAAGGTCCAATATAACGAGGGTTCAACTTCCCCGTTTGCCAAAACGTATCACTCCTTTCCAAGGAGACACTTTCAACATGACCTTATCTCCTACTTGAAACTCAAGAGGTTTTTGTCGTACGTCGGCATAACTCTTTTGACGATCACAGGCGGCTTGGATACGGCTCTTGATTTGGACTATTTCCTCGGTTGTCTCATGGATGATCTATGGGCCTGTGAGCTGACTATCCCCAACTTTAGCCTAGCAGATTAGTGATCGACACTTGTGCCCATACAACGCCTCGAACGGAGCAGCCTTAATGCTGGTATGGTTGCTATTATTGTATGAAAAAATACCAACGGTAAGTGTTTATCCCAACCTTTTCCAAAGTCGAGTACACAGGCACGTAACATGTCTTCTAATGTTTGAATGTTTCTCTCACTCTGACCATCAGTCTCTGGATGGTACGTTGTACTCATATCTAATCGAGTACCTAATGCTTTATTAAGGGACTTCTAAAAATGTGACGTAAATTTCCCATCATGATCAGAGATGATCAAAACTGGCACTCCATGCTTTGAGACTACTTCCTTCAAGTACAGTCTCGTTAACTTTTCTAACGTGTCATCTTCTCACATAGGCAAGAAATGAGCAAACTTAGTGAGATGATCAACGATTACCCAAATCATGTCTTGGCCAGTTGCCGTATTCGGCAATTTAGTCACAAAGTCCATTGTTATATTCTCCCATTTCCATTATGGAATTTCTAGTTGAACCAACAAACCTGATGGCTTCTGGTATTCTATCTTAACCTTAGCACATGTTAAGCACTTGCTGACATAAGTAGCAATTTTTGCCTTCATGTTGGGCCACCAATACAGCTTCTTAAGGTCTTGCTACATCTTGTCCGATCCAGGATGGATGGAATACTTTGACTTATGCGACTCATGCATAATCAAGGCCCTCAACTCTTCGAAACACAAAATCCAACTTTGTTTGTTCAAACATAACGTTCCATTAGCACGAGGTTCTAACTTGTTAATCATGCCATGCAAATCTTCGTTGATGAAGTTCTCTTCCTTTCTGGCTTCTGATTGAGGACTCAAAATCTGCTTAGGTAGGTTTAACCCTATAGTCATAACTAAGGCTCAAACTCGTAGCGACTTACTTCCTTCCTTTCGACTCAGGACATCAGCCACCACGTTTGACTTTCCTGGATGATATCGAATCTCACAGTCGTAGTCGCTTAACAACTCTAACCAACGTCTTTGTCTCAGATTCAGCTAATTCTGATTGAGAATGTGTTGCAAACTCTTGTGATCAGTGAACACAACGCACTTTGTACCGTACAGGTAGTGTCTCCACATCTTCAAGGCAAACACTACTGCACCAAGCTTTAGGTCGTGTGTGGTATAGTTCTTTTTGTGAACCTTGAGTTGGCGGGATGCGTAGGCTATGACTTTCTCCCTCTCTATCAAAACCGCGCCCAACCCTTTATGTGAGGCATCGCAATATACCACGAAGTTCTCACTTCCCTTCGGTAAAGCCAAAATCGGTGCACTACATAATTTCTGCTTCAACAACTGAAATGCAGCTTCTGCCTTTTCTCCCCAATCAAACTTCACACTTTTCTGAGTCAGTTTCGTCATAGGTCTAGCGATTTTTGAAAAACCTTCGATAAATCGTCGGTAGTAACCAGCCAAACCTAAAAATTGACGGATCTCGGTTGGTGTCTTGGGTGACGCCCAATCCTTGATTGCCTCAATCTTCGCGGGATCAACGTGAATGCCTTCACTATCAATCACGTGACCAAGAAATTATACCTTCGACAGCCAAAACTCACACTTTGAGAACTTGGCGTACAATTCCTCCTCCTTCAATAACTTCAAAATCAACTTAAGGTGTCCTTCGTGCTCCTTTCTGCTCTTGGAGTAGATCAAAATATCATCGATAAACACAATCACGAATCTATCCAGATACGGTTTGCACACCCGATTCATCAAATCCATGAATACTGCCGGTGCGTTAGTCAAGCCAAACGGCATTACTTGGAACTCGTAATGTCCATAGCGAGTCCTAAATGCTGTCTTTGGAATGTCTTCCTCACGAACTCTGAGTTGGTGATAACCAGACCTCAGGTCGATCTTAGAGTAGACTCTTGATCCTTGCAATTGATCAAACAAATCGTCGATTCTCGGAAGTGGGTATCGATTCTTCACAGTAAGCTTGTTTAGTTCACGGTAGTCGATACACATCCGAAAAGAACCATCTTTCTTCTTGACAAACAAAACTGGTGCTCCCCAAGGTGAGGAACTCGGCCTTATAAATCCTCTGTCAGAAAGTTCTTGCAACTGAGTAGACAACTCTTGCATTTCGGCTGGTGCTAATCGATACGGGGCTCGTGCTACAGGTGCAGCACCAGGGACTAAGTCGATTTGAAATTCAACTTGTCGAGCAGGCGGTAGCCCATGCAAGTCTTCTAGAATGACGTCTGGAAATTCCCGTACGATTGGCATGTCCTTAAGTCGCTTCTCCTCTTACTTATCACCAGCCTTCTTGGATGTAACCTGCGCTAGGTAGACTTGACATCCCTTCTCAATATACTTCTAGGTCCTCATACACGATATGATGCTCAGCTTACTTCCGTTGTCGCAATTATCACCTCGGATTATCAATACCTCATCTCCATAAGGAATACATACGACCTTCTCGTCATAAACGATCAATGCGTGGTACTTCGCTAACCAATCCATACCAATGATGACGTCGAAACTACCAAGTTCTGCGGGCATTAGATCTATGTCAAACGGATGACCTAATAATCCTAACGTGCAACCTCTAAGAACGATATTTGTTTCTGAAATTCTTCCATCGGCAAGTTCTATGGCATAACTAGTGTCTAAGGTGGAAGGTGCAACATCAAGCAAAGCACTAAAGGTATATGACACAAAACTTTTATCGGCGCCCGAATCGAATAACATAGTAGCATAGCAGTTATTGAGAAGAAACGTACCCGTAACAATGTTGGAATCAGGGTTTGTTCCTCCTCCACCAATGGCGTAGGCCTTTTGCGTACTCCCGTTACCTCCAGTTTGGTTTCCAGTCTTGTTTCCACTCTTGTTTCTTGCTTGGTTTCCACGGTTCTGACTCCTTAACTTAGGATAATCCTTCCTGAAATGTCCCGGTATCCCACACTCATAACAACCAATACCCTGCTGATTTCCAACTGCGTCTCCCTGAGTGTTTGGGGTAACAGTAACCTTACAATTCCTAGTCAGGTGCCCAACCTTCTTAGAGTTTCCACACCTTATAGTACACAACCCTTCATGGTGTAACATGCACTTGTTGCAGTAGGGGAGAAACCCAACATATCCCTTCCTTTCATTGTTTCCAGCTGTGTAAGCTCTGGCCACATTCTGCCCACTAATATTTTGTCTCTTGAATGGCGGTTGTTGACCACGATTATCCCTTGGGTTACTTCCCATTCTCCTCCTATTCTCAGCACTCCTTGCAGCATAACCATGGAGCTTCTTGTCCATCAATTGGTTAACAATGTGTATGGCATCTTGGAGTCTAGCCGGATTCACAGCAATTATATTTCCCTGAATGTTTTCCGGTAATCCTCCAATAAACCTCTCCACTCTGTCCTCTTCATCAGGGATCATCCTAGTACACAACAAAATCAACTCCTGAAACCTTTGAGTGTAAGCAGTCAAGTCATTCCCTTTCACGGTCAGATTCCATAATTCAGTCTCTATCTTCTGGATTTCATTCCTCGGGCAGTACATTTCTGTCATCAACCTCAAAAGTTCAGCCCAGTTTATGGCATATGCAACATCAACACCAATTATTCTCTTATGAGAGTTCCACCAAGTCAAAGCACTGTCATGTAGTGTGCATGTAGCATATTTCACTTGGTACTTCGATGGACAATTACTGATATTGAACACAGTCTCCATTTTCTCCATTCCCTCAATTTCCATTTCCTCAATTTCCATTTCCTCTGTTCTCGCTTTCTTGTTCATCCCCATTCTCATTCAGGGGTTCAAGGGTCCTTGCGGCTTCACGAGCCTCCATCTCTTCAGCTACTCGGATGGTAACCAATTCTTCAACCTCCTCATGAGTCATGGACGCTCCAGATTAGGTGTTATGCATCTTTCTATAACATATCAACATAACACTTGATGAGATTTCTAGGTGATGCGAGATCACTAACGGTATTAAATAAAATTTATGGTTAATCACATAGAAAATACACGATCAAAATATGTTTACGGAAATCCTATAATGCATGACGCAAGAGCATAAGTAAATCAAATCATGACATCATATCATAGATAAATACCAATTTCATATCATCGAACATTAGTGATTACATCACATTAGTTTCAAAATACAGAAAATACAAGTTTCTAACAATACGGTCGCTACTAGACGCTACTGATCGATAACACTAATGAACACATCTAAGGATGATAGCCCATGTACTTCCGAGCACACGCCTTGAGTCTGCCAACTCTCACTCGATCATAAAATCAAAGTCGTCGTATTTGCCTCAGCTCTCTCTGCATACGTGACATGCCACGCTGGAGTCGATCAACTCTCTGACTCTCAACACTCGCGGTGCCTCTGAGCCTCTTGTTATCCCTCTCCAACTCAGCAATCCTCTCAGTTAAAGAAGAAGCTTACTCTTCAACAATTAAGAGCTGCTGAGACTGCAAATGGATGAAGGATGTTGCTAGAAAGTTACAGATGAGAATGGGTAAGAAAGAGAGAGAAGGAAAAAGACTGATGGTCTTGAAAGACTACAAGCTGAATTAGAGGATTATGAGATGATTGCTGCAGAGGTGCAAAGAACAGAAAGAGAGAATTTTACTGAAGAACAAAAGGCAAAGTTTTTGGTGGAGACTATAGCTGCTCAAAGGAGATTTAGAGCAGAGCAACAAGCAGCATTAAGAAGAAGCAAACCTACTCCTTCCTAAGGCTAAGAATCAGATGATGTAAGTATATAAGGAATGTATAATGGTGGTAAAGCTTATAGAAACCTCAAAAACAAGAGTTATGAAGAAATCAAGGATATTTATGAAAAGGTGAAGACGTTCAATGATAAATTTGTTACTATTGGGTCAACAGAAGATGAACAAGCCATTAAGGAGATGAATGTAAAAGTTGAAGACCTTTCAAGAAAGAAAAAGGTACCATTAGAAAATGAAAGTCATCAAGGATATCAAAAAAGAAAAAATACAAAAATCAGATGATGAGATTAAGAATTTTCTAAAGGTTGTGGTTTTGAAGGTGATTAGTGCACAAGATGTAGATGTTATGGAACAACGTTCTTCGATTCTAGATTTTTCGATTGTTCAATTCACCTGAAGGGGAATATATAGATGTTCAAACGAGCCAATGGCCTTAAGAGCATTCAACAACTCTCAATGAAGTTTTGCCATATATTGGACAGACAAGACTTGCATAACTTCATAGATTGTGATAGAGTATATGAACTCATATTCCTCCAACGGGATTAGTGTTGATATTACATGGAGATTAACAAATATGATGGAAACAATCGAAGAAAAGTGATGACTGGACCTATGGAGAAATAGACTGGAATGGGATTAATCATAATATGGAGATTATATGAGTCCACAAGGTGCATATTACTGGAATGGAGAATGGGACTATGATTACAGTTGATGTTGTGGTGGGGTACGCGCATAGTTAACTCGCAATAATTTAGGACTATTCTCGGGGCTTGGGTTACGAAGCAGACGGCAGGGGTATGCACCTACTTGACAGAGTTAGAGCATTGAGGACGTTTAGTAAGAAGCTGATCAGAGAAGGGAGAGTATACAGAGACATAGCTGTTGAAGTATATAGAGTTCCTGAAGAGATGATAGCGCATAAAGCAGAGGGAAAGGATTTAGCTGTATAGAAGAAAGAGAAATGACATTTCTGTATGTATGAGTATTGTCGTAATTGTGTATCTAAAGACTGTTTGTTGTCTCAAATTACTATATGTAGTCTGTGTGTGTGGTAATGTGGAAAAATGTAGTCTAAGTTTTCTAGCTCAACGACGCGTGGGCGGAGAGATCTAAGGTATCACTGTCTGCTTGGAAATTCGATTTTTGTTAACAGAGTGTAGAATAACAATCCTATGTTTCCTGAGTTCTAATTTCAAAATGTAGCGTGTTGGTATGTGCCACACTCACATGTATATAGAGAAGGAAAATATAAACTACCTGTTTTAATCGAGGATTCGCTGTGTAGGTTATAACCACCACACAGCAACATGGTAATCATTCACCATGTATAGCACACGACATTATCACGACTCGCGCGTCCTAGTCAATCAAAACATTGTTTTGGTGTTCTAACGACATCTCTCTGTCAATTTGTTGCATGTCCGCGAGTGGATCCCTAGTTTAAACAAAATCGCATCTATGGCTGCTAATACACCATCGGCCTCACTTGCACTGAAAGTATGACTATCCAGAGCAAACGTTATTTTGGTTAAAGAGACCATTCGTTGATAGTTTATAGTTTGCTCAAAAACTTTATGGTCTAAACTCACCAATGTTTGATTATTGTGGTTGACTAGTCCTGTAGCAAACGGTACAGGTAAAGGACATGACAAAATCCGTTCTTGGTTGTGATTGTTTACCCATAAACTATTCGATTTCTAATCACATAGCTGATTCACAGTTTATGAGTAGTTTTGGGGGGGGGGGGGAATGGTTTCAGTCCTCCATGGAGCTTACTTTTTAGGTTCCAATGGACTCTGACATAGCCCAAGAGTGGGATGGCTTTACTGTAAATTGCTCATAAAATCCATTTATGTTTCTGTGGTGGCCAGTTGTTGTTGAAGATTTGATTCAAGATGAGTGATTGTTGCTGACTAAGGTTTAAAGATCACAAATACTCAGACATATCTTTACATTAAAGAGTGAAAGTGTTTATCAGACTTTAAAGATCTGTAGAGGTGATGGCTTAAACAAGAAAAAAGGTTTATGTTTGAATATTTCAACTGATCTGTATTACTAATCAAGTTGAGATTAGTTACAACCTTGTGCATGGGAAGAAGATTGTTCTTCAATAAGAAGTTTTAAAATGAAGAAACTTGAAGTTAAGCAAGTTAACATCAAGTTTGGGGAGGATTGTTAAGGAAATATTGTAAAGTTTGCGGGCAGATATTGTAAGTTTCTGCTAGTGTTATTAAAGTACTGTTCATTTATGTTTAATTACTGTTAGTTATAGTAAAGTACTGTTAGCCCTAATATCAAATTATCTGATTCTAACTGTTTTAGAGTTTCTCGAAGGATTGTACTAGTGAGAAGATATACATGACGAGTTTGTATTAGAGATGATAAGCATGGGCAGGTTAGTATGCCTAATTAGGGTAATCCTTGATGTCTATAAAAGGACCCCTTGGAAGGCATAGTTAGATATAAGTACGAGTCTTAGAAGAAGTGTTAGCAATTAGTATTATTAGTGTTTAGGAATCTGCAAAGTTAGGCAGGTTCAAGGTGTGATAATAAAAGTATTCTTTGTTTATTGCTGGTGTGTTCTTCTTATATTATCATTAGATTCCGCATAGTTGATAGTATTCAGAGTCAGCGTTTCATTGTTATTATCTTTGGATTTATTTCATGGTGAGTAATATCATTTACAAAGCTAAAGGTTAAAAACATTATTAGAGTACATCGATCACTACCAATCTGCCTACAACATCATCAAACATAACACTCGATGAGATTTCTTGGTAATGCGTGGATCCTAATGTATTAATATATAAAATTTTACGTGTCTATCACATAGAAAATACTCGATCAAATATATTCACGGAAATACCTATTGCATTGACGCGATTAAAGGGCATAGTAATCATATCATGACATCATATCATAGATCTAATTATCTATTTCATATCATCGAACAATTAGTGATTACATCTACAAACGTTTCAAAGATAACAGAATTAATACGAGTTCCTAAACACTTACCGGTCATCACTAAACGCTCACTACTCAATGCGGCGCTTACTACCACGAACTCTCTAAGGACGGATGCCCATGTGCTTCTAGCCCACAAGCCTCAGGTCTACCACTCTCACTTATCATAAATCGAAGGCGTCGCATCTGCCTTCTACTCTCATCTGCATATGTGGACATGCCACGCTGGAGGGCGGTCAATCTCTGACTCTCAACACTCGCGGTGCCTCTAAGCCTCCTGTTATCCCTCTCCAACTCAGCAATCCTCTCAGTCAAAGCAATAACTGCCGACTCAACCCCAACAATCCTGTGTTCTCTCTAAACTCCCTCAATAGCCTGCATACGATGGACTGGGATAGCCTGAGTGTGATCATGGAACCTCTGAACCAAATCTCCCAATGTCTCATACGTAACCTCTATTGCTCCCTCCTGAGCAGGCTCAGGAAATATCCTCTGCATCGCAGGATGTGTAACCTCTACAACTTGACCTCAACCGGGACCTCTACACCCGTATCTGTATCATCTCGATCAAACACCTCAAACTACAACTCTAGCATCAATCTCTCTATCCCTAAGAGCATCTGCGTAAGCAATACACTCGTCAATCTCTACTTGAATTTCTGGATCAATATCCTGCTCTAAATGAGGCTTATCACTAACCCTAACAATAGCATCATCCCTCAAACTAATCTCTCTAGGATCAACCTCTACATTTGTCAGAATAACCAGAATCCTTAACTCTCTTAGGCGATGGTATCAAATCAGCACGGACAGGAGATAAAGCTCCGGATACAGGTGATAATGTAGGTACAGATGTCATAGGGGACCTACGTCTCTTGCGAGATGGCCTCGCAGAAGTACTTGGTAAATCTGGTGAAGAATGATCTGACAATGAGTGTCTCGAAGAAGGATCAGATGAAGCATCCGAATAGAAAACTGATGATGCCTCTAATGACGAATCTAAAGAAGAATGATCGGCAAAATGTCTCACAGCAAGATGATGAGTGGGTAACGGTCCAACCCTCTTCCTCGCAGTCATCATGTGTACCGGCCCATTAAGATGGTAGCGGTACGGTCGACCATGAGGAATAGGCTGTCCAGGTGCTAGAAGCATAACTCGACGACGAGGTATGATAGGTGATCTCTGGGTAGAAGCGGTAATCTCAGTAAAGGGCGTACCATGGGTAGGTGATGGTGGTGTATCTGGTGTCTCACTGTCTGTGGTGTCATCATCCGATGATAAAAACGGTGAGATAGCTAGTAATGGTGGTATATGGTCTGATGATGGATCCTCAGATGGATCAGACTCTGAATCAGATGCATGTGAGTAATCAGGAGAAGCTGGTGTATAGTCTGGGGATGGTGGTATAGTAGGTGCTATGATAGGTGTCTCTGTGGGTATCACTGGTGTGTCAGTCTGAGTAGCAGGTGGAGTAATCACTGGTGTGGTGTCAGGAATAGTAGTAGGGATAGTACCGAACAAGATCACTCGTCCAGCAGGTGTCCCCACGCTATCCTCTGATGAATCCGAAGAAATCGAGATAACTAAAATAGCCATAACCTGCACAAGCAAAGTTCATATAAATCATTTTTATATCAACCATGCATGATGCAAAAATATGAATGGGTGAATGGGTAACTGGATGAATGCAAAATGAATGAATGAATGAGTCATCGAGCACGTCATGATAGGATGAAATAAGAAACACTTAGAAATATTAGATATACTTAGTATTTAATACGTATATATTATTTACGTAGTACTTAGTTATGTATACGTACTATGTAAGGTCACGTAAGGCACATAATCACGTAGGATCATAAACTGGTTATAGTCCAGACCTAGTTTATACTACCTGGTTCTCTATAACCTTGGCTCTGACACCAAACTGTCACACCCCCAGACGGGGCTTGGACGGAACACGTGTCCGGAGGCGTGACTTATTTGGGCGTCTCGAGTACAAAGCATAAAGAACGACCTCTAAGGGTACGTTTTAAAAATAAACACCGTTGCAAAGTTTTAAAATAATAATAATAAGTTTTACATCGATTAAATTTAAAAGATTCAAAGTTAAAATGCGGAAGCTTAAATAAGTTCAACAACGGTATTTAAAGACATAGATAAATCTCTGGTAAACCGGTACAGGCAAATAGACTTCACATAAGTCAATCAACAGCATCCATGCTAAGCACCTGAGAAAAACATGCTTAAAACGTCAACATAAAGTTGAGTGAATTCATAGGTTTAGTTCAAACGTTATTATAGTGGACCACAAGATATCAACACGTATGCGACAGTTATAACAGATACAACTTCACATAAAAAGAGGTAGTTACGTTGCACTTATGCTCATGGACATCGAAGCTAATTACGTTTTATTAGCAGTTCATTGCTAGGTTGAAACAAGCCCCGAGGTATCTGACCAAGTACTACCTTCTTAGTTCGACATGGTATATATCTCGTTTATCGTGGCACCCCGTGGGTAGTGAGCGCTACTCACCGGATAGGATAATTAATCCCAATATGAATTCTATTTATACACTTCGCGCTCCTCGACCGGTTCCTCCAGTCAAGAGAATGGACGGTTCTTGATAAGTGGGCAGTAGTGGTCTAAAAGCTACTTAGGCAACACGTAAACAGGGAAAATCTCACGCATAGTACTTGTGTCCAGTTTTAAAAACAAGCAATGTTTCATCACCCAAGTTATAAAAAACATTTATTTAAAAAGCGTAAAAGAGCTAGGGCTATGAACTCACCTTATAGGGTAGTAAATCAAAGGATTCAGCAGGTGAAAATATCGAATTTTCACGGTTCTAGCGACAACATATCATATAGTTGTCGTTTATGATGATGTACAACGAATAACAGCTTATGCAAGAACTGATCATCCAAGCACAAGTAGACACGGCGTATCTCTTTTTAAAAACGCACTTTCGAAAGTTATAAGGTTTGACAAGTCTCGACACTTCAAAACATCTTAGAAAATATTTCGTCTTTTAGTGTATTTCGTCTTTTAGCGTATTTCGTCTTTTAGTGTATTTCGTCTTTTAGTGTATTTCGTCTTTTAGTGTATTTTGTCTTTTAGTGTATTTCGTCTTTTAGTGTATTTCGTCTTTTAGTGTATTTCGTCTTTTAGTGTATTTCGTCTTTTAGTGTCCCGACACATCAATGTTGACTCGATAACTAAAAATGTTGACCTAAACTCGACAATAGTTTTTTTACATTTTATAATAAGTTTGATAATAAAAATATATTTTCGCGCTTTTATAAATTTTTACGAATTTCGGCATTGACTTTCTTAAAAATATTAGATGTCATTTTTATAATTCTCGTCTGTGAAAACTATCTATTTTACAAAGTGCATCTTTTATTGACTCGCCAAGTATATCCGTCAATTTCGAACGACACCGCAAATATTGCAACAAGTCCGTTCTAAACCTAAACCTCTTCGACATTCAACTTACGCTTATAACAAATCCAATATCTAACTTAATCTTTTCGCCAACAATATTCAAACTCAATATACGATAAATCTTAAATAAACGATATAACCGTAATAATAGCAATATATATATCAACAAAATCACAATAACTTTTAAATGCAAAAAGTAACTAACTACTTTTTTTTTCTTTCATTTATAACAAAAATATTTATCTTTGAGACTTGGATTTTATAGAAAATACGATATGATTTTTTCAACGATCCGCTTGTATACATTGTTTGGGATGATCATAGGGAATGCAAAAGTACACTTATTATGAAAATTAAAGGGTGACTTCCAAAGGAACACGACGAAGGTGGATTAGAAATCAAAGAACTAATCCCAAACGTTGTTTTACAAATTACCGGATGAACAAACACTCAACACGAAACAATATATCTTCAGTGGATGATCATAAGATCAAAAATGAAGAATTTGGGGTGGTTGTTTTGGTTCGGCAAATAGAGAGAAAAAGGAAGAAAAATAAGTGAAGTTTATGTGTGTGTGAAGTGAATGAGAATAGAAGTGATGAAACGAATGGGTTTAAAGGAAGAATTTACACTCACACACACACAACCAAATGATAGGTGAGCGTGTGATTGGTGGACACAAATGGGGCCCAATATGATCCACCCTATCAAAATTTAGTTACTAGTCTTGTCAAGTAGTCATGCAAGTTTGTTCGTGATTGAATTTTGGAATTTTGAATCCTATGTTAGTATGTATTAGTGTGTAAACGTAGTGGATGATGAGCAAATGCGAGGGTGACAGCAAAGATATTTTTCCCACTTTTCTAGGATAGATAGTGCTCTTTGAGAATTAATTTCAAGATATAGCCTATGAACATGTATAAAGTATGAATTAAATACGAGCTGTAAATAACGAATGAGTACGGTAACACGAAAAATTACGAACAAACTCATTTTCATATCTCACGGTGAGATACAATACTTGTTTTTACTTATGGACGCAACAACTTTACTTTTACTCGAATGGTTACGGATTAGATTAAGTGGATTGAACTGTTAATTACTCGAAAGGTAAACGCGATTGTTATAAAATAGATCTATTTGAGGATTGACAATCCCCGTTCGGGTGAGTAGATCTCACTAGTTCGAGATCGAACTAACAAACTTATACCATATCGGAGCACGACTGGATTGGTGTCTACATGGCCAACAACTACATACTGGAACTCTTACTGTGCCTTGAATAAAGTGGCATACTTTTAAGTCTACGCCTCAGTTTCATGAACTTAGAGTAATCGTAATCACTCCTTACAATACATACTTGAAACATTTTGTGATATTGTGCTCATTACAATACATACTTGAGACATTTCATGATATTGTGCTCATTACAATACATACTTGAAACATTTCATGATATTGTGCTCATTACAATACATACTTGAAACATTTTATGATATTGTGTTCATTACAATTATCATACTTTTTAATCAATTGCGGTCCAACTTTTATACAAATCTTTGATTCCAATATTTTAACAAACGCATTTTGTGTGGTTCGTGTTTACACGCATTTTAAAAACCTATATACTTGAGTTTATGCGTTGCAAGTCTTGTATGGGCGGGACTTGTAACACAGTAAATTTGTATATATAGTTTTTGTGATTTACAATTACATTTACAAAAACCTATAAACTCACCAACTTTATGTTGACACTTTTAAGCATGTTTTTCTCAGGTGAATTAGATGCTTGGCTTACTTGATGCGCATTGAAGTCTAAACAATACAATATTACTTTTCAAACGACACACTTAGAGGTCGTTCTCTCACATCTTGTGCAAAGGTACTCATGAAGTAATGCTCCCAGACATACTTTCCGCTGCGACCCATTTTGGGGGTGTTACACCAACCTTCCGATAAAAGACCAAGATCCCGCCTTTTTGATTTGACAAAAGGGGAGAAGGAAAGCTAAGCCTTGAAGCTTATTAAAGCAAGCAAATTAAGGAAGAAGGAAAGCTTACGGAAGTAAAAGAGCCATAGCATATATGAAGATATGTAAGACTCAAGGTGAAGGCAATGTTCAAGCTTCACCAAATTAGAAGGCCAAGATCAAGCCGCAAACTTCATCAATGGCGGTCTTCATCTTCGCTATGTTTGTAATTTTATTTGCTTTTCGAAATATTATTTGTCATCATAAAAAAATAGGAGATTGTTGGTGCAACATTGACTAGGATCTCTTTTATGTTTTAATGATAACAAATAAACATTCATAAAACGTAAAATAACAAACGATAGCCTAAATTTGGAAAACCGGATATTCGCCTCTTACCCAACACACGTGGAAACTTCAATAAAGGTATGTATATGATATTTGAGCATTTGGAAACACTCCAAATGAGGTTTAGACTTTGAGAGGAGCAAAAATGTATCCTCTCATTTTTACATAAAACGACAACTCAAATATTTTATCAAACGCCTTTAGCCAAGGCCGAAACATCTTTCTAAACTTAGTATGATCATACTTCTAACATACCATCAAGCGAAAGCATTCATTTGACCTTAATCCGGATCTATGGGAATTCTAATCATTTAACGGGCATTACTCCCGTTTTGGGCCAAACCAAGTCAAATGTCACTTTGCGTAAACGCATCCTTTCCCGTTATGGGTTATGCTTTACTTACGATGCAAAGTACTTAGCTTGTTTGCATCAAAGATGATTAGTGATCAAATTCAATGTTGATTATCTTGGATTAAAGTCTAAATGACTAATTGAGTTAGTGGTATTATGGAAGTTAATTATACTTTGACTTTTATTACTTCCTTGACCCTTAAATGTTTTAACAAACTCATTCCTCACATGTATAAGTCCTTACTTCCTCCATACACTTCTATAACCAATTCTATCTAATCACTTGATCATCCTTCTTAACCAACAAGTGATTTCTTTCTTCCACATACACACCAAACACTTTTTTCCTAAACCATCCCATAATCACATATGCCCACTCTTTTCTCTCTTATAGGCAATGTGATTATTCACCTAAATCAATCCCTTGATTTCACTCTTAAACATTCTCAAACTCATACTTCTCATCCTAATCCTTATTACATTCTTACTAATCCTCTTTAACATATTTTAAATACAAACTACCTTCCCACACATAATCCTTCCTCACATAAACCTTCCCAACAATGCCAACTCATATTCCTTACACACGTACTTCTTGTGTATCATATGTACCTTTATGTCCCCAACATTCCCTACCAAAATCCTCCATATCTTTTCAAAACATTCTTCACCACATACTTACTATTCATCTTCTTTTCCATACAATTCAAATTACACACACACACACACACTTCCTCTCAACCCTTGATCAAGACATGTCAACAATCCAATCTCCTACACTTCTATCTTCTCCACCATTGGATTGTTTCTCAAACAAACACAACAAACACACTTTCATCTCTACTCTTGATCATGCCATCTCATCAATCCAAACTCTCTCGACCCTTGGATTGATGCTTAATCTCAAACTAACACAACTTATCTCTCATACACTCCCTTCTCACTCACATAACAAACACAACCTCTCTACAACCCTTGATCATGCCACTTAACCAAGAGTACACTTCTATCTTATCATGTCACATCATGATAACCCATTTTCAATATATCTAAAACTCACCTCTTTTATCCAACATGTGTGTTAATACATTTGAAATTTAAATTTTAAATTCTTTTGCCCCCTTTTTCACCAAGTAAAGAATATTCCCTTGGTATCTAACTAGCCCTTCTAACCCTTAGTTGTATCCCAACTAGGCTAGTTACACATTTGAGGAATACCCAAAATGCCCCTTTCGATAATTCTTTTCTATCTCTACTTTATCGAATAAGCAAAATGCTTTTAATACTTCACAAACATTTTATCAAATGGCTATTTGAGTTGGTTGACCTTAAGCATAAGAATGATTGAAAGGTCATAGTATGAAGTACAATTGGGGGTTTAACAAGTACAAGTATTTAAAACGCCAAGATCCCAGAGGAAAAACAATCTTAGGAATCTGGCGCTCTGGCGTGTGGGCAATGCGCCAGACTCAAATGGTTTTTCCATAATTTGAGATCTTGGCCTATAAATACCCACCATTAGCCTTTGTATTCCTCACCTTTTGCAAACATTCTTTCCTCTTTATTCTCTTCTCTAATCCTCTAAGTTTAAACATCAAAGTGTTCTAATCTTCTCATCTTATCATTCTATTGAAGTAAACAGATCTCCATAAGAGAGCCACACAAGTACCTAATCTATACTTGTGTGTTTTATCGAGGGTCTTCTTTCCCATACCCTTTCTATTAGAATTGAGTCTCTAGGCTAGGTTAGGACTTGATTCTTAAATCAAACTATCTTCCATCATCGAGGTGTAAGGGAAGTCTTGTATCCGTGGGATTAAGCCTAGATCATTGAGGATCTAGTTGAGGTTTGATAAGCTTCTAAGGGGAAGGCTTTTAGAGTTATAGGTTAAGTCGAATCAGGGGTGGATTCCGAGGGTGGAATACCGTAGGTAGTAACTCTTATATATGAGCACCGAGCTTTGTTGAAAGTCAGTGGAGTTAAATTGTAATACGATTTGTAGTCCGCCATAAGGATTATACTTGTAATAGTATCAGTGTCGTGGATTCGCAACTGGACGTACGAAAGGACTAAACCCCCTTCTCGAACCATTATATATCGTGGAGTCTCTCTTCTACTCTCTCTCTCTACTTATTGTCATCTTGAAAAGTAGTATAGTACACCACTCGGCTCTTACAAGACTTGAAGTTTTATAAACTTCGAAGAAGTCAAGAAAATCGTATTCATCCCCCTCTACGGTTCTACAAACACAAAAGCAAGAAGTGCAGCTGATACATTCATATTAGGCGTCATCCCAGTTGTAAGATTCAATTTCATTGCTATAATACTCCTTATGATAAAACTCGCTACACTTGCATAGCAACCACCCAATCAGGAAACAATAAATTTGCCTTCATTTCATGTTGTACCTTTTCTTCTACAAGTATTTAAATATATTTGATTAAAGATAGTTTTTTTTCAAGTGAATAAAAATGAATTAAAACAACTCCAAAGGAAGTGTTGAGAAAAAATGTTTTGACAACCTACATGCTTAAAGATAAAGACTTAGATAAATGATATATATAGCCCAATTTAAATTATCAAGTGAATTTAGAGTAAATCATATCTCCACGATATCTTCACTCTCGTACCTTTTTTTACATGCCTAAATGTTCAATACTGAATTTGTCAAACAAAAACTTACATCAAATTAACCAATTGGACCTATCTTACACCAAAAAAACCCATCACATAAAATATAGTTTCCCAAATTGGCCCATGTTTAACAAATGGCTCTTAAACTGCCATGCTCTTTACCGATATTTCATATACTTATTCTATTTCAGTAAGCCAAAAATCAAATATTCCCTTATACCTTTTATGTAGTTCAAATTCAAAGCCAATAGTGAGGTAAATTCACATTCATCTTAATGATTAGTTTTCTTATACAACTCTTTATATACGTAGAACAGATGTGGGCATTATGAGATACAATGTTGAGATGAATGTAAACTAATTATTAAGATGAATGTGAATTTGGCGGGTACCTAATATACAGAGCTTTGTGAGGGACAACTTGGTTCCATCATGATTTTGGCGGGTACCTGATAAGATTTGGGCTGTTAGAAATTCAAAAAGTGTTGATCATTTATGAGATCTCAACGATCGTCATTTAGGGGGAGATTGTTAGGAATTCAGTTTTTAGTGAAGTGACGATCATTATCGATCTCACGAGCCTTGTAATAGTTAGACAATATCAAGCGAGTAATAGTTAGTCCGTTAGGCTAGTCCGTAAGTCTAAGTAATGTAATAGTCAAAGCCCTACTGATGCAGGCCCAAGTATTGAAGAACGGGCCATTTTATTTCTGGAAGCCCAGGATCGTGTGAGGAAAGACCCTTTATTCAAGAGGTCATAACTTGGGCTCAGATAATCCGTTTTAGGCCCAAGACCAGCCGTTTCGAAGCTTGGAACGAGGAGATCGCCATGGTAACCTACGGAAGTTTCGAGCCTTGAATCATTATATTTTAGGAGTTATTTACATTTTCGTGTTTTTTTAAGAATTTTGAAACTTTGTTTTTGGCATAACTTTCGGCCCGTTTGTCTTTTAGGGCCCATTTCAGTTTCATTTTCCTATTGATTCGACTTATTTTATTTGTGTGATTATTTTTGACAAAAAGCTAGTATCTCTCTATTTCAAAACGATATCTAGTGTGTTTATTGTGTTTGTGTGCTATTTATCTCGAAAAAATTTCGAATTTTTTTGGTACTTTTAGGCATATATAAACGTAAAATATTGATCTTCACTTTTTGTTTGTAAAATCGTTAAGTTTTTGGGATTGTAATTAGTTAGAATATCAGCGGAGTTATTAGTAAGTTGTTTGATAGTACGTAAGTCTAAGTAATGTATATAGTCCCAGCCCGGCCCATGGAAGCCAGAGAGGACCTATGGCGGCATTGGAGGATTATTAATCCCTCTCTAAATTAGAGAGAGGGTGTGAGTGGTGTTTATCAAACGTGTCTGTAAGAGAATATTCAAGGAAAATATCCAAACACCTCCACTTCTTCTTCTATATACACGGTTTTCTACATGTGCTGTATTTGTGTGATTTTCTTACGTTATTTTTCATGGCATTGAATATGTGCAAAATGGAGTAATGAATCTGGAACATTTTTTCAATGGGTTTGGATCAGCCAAAGAATGGTCGGGTCATAACATGCCCAGGCTATCAATTGCATGGAACAAAAATTAGTCGACCAATATGAGGTGTTGTGTTGAAACAGGCGTTCTCAATCCCTAGTTTAGTTTTGAACTCTCGGGGCATTGGCAATTTAAAGGTTCCTAATTCATTTAATATTATTATGGCAGGTAATAATAAATATTTAGGGACGTGTTTGGCATTCTTTGCGTCAATATTGATGATTAGTAATTTAATGGTTATTCGACAATTCGTGAAACTTACGTATGTTTTCAGTTAATTTGCCACCTGTGAATGCTCAACAGATTTCACAGGGATCAAGCATCCCTAATACACAAAAAATATGTATGTTATTTCGTAAATTATCATCATATTAGGATTAGTGAGCATTCATGATTTCTAGCTACAACAAAGGCATGTTCAATGAATACGTTATAGTTGTGCAAGATAGACGATCCCTCTGTTTTTCTAATGTATCACACAAAGAACAGATAAGAGTACTTACGGAAGGCAAATTTATAGGGGGTTGCAGTATTTGCCATTAAACTTCACTATACGGAAACTTAAAGAACATTATAATTGCCAAAAGGAAATTTATAGTCGAATATAAACAAAATTCTTTTATCTAATGTTAATCAAAAGGAAAATATGTTAGAATTTCTTACTAGATATTATAATTATCTAACTCTTTCCACTTTCCATCTTTATGGGTTTCTTCATGTGTCGTTTAAGAGCTCAGCGTTTGGTAAGCAATATGTAACACTTCTTGGGAGGGCGCCTGCCACGACTTGGAGCAGCTTTTATGGAGACGACTGTTATCAAACAACGGTCAAAACCTTCCGTTTGGAGGTGAAAGCATACAAAATACATAAGTGTAGAGAACTATTACTCTGACATGAAATAGATAATCATTTTATAATTGTTATCAACAGCACAAATTCCAGTAATAAAAAATTAAAAATATTAATACCTTTACTATGAAAATGCATAAATTAAATCTAATCAATAAACATCTATACCCTCTCGCCCCGAAAAGAGAGATGCTATGCGCATTTCCATCTTGAAGTTACTGTTAGCATATATCTCACTTATGGATTTGCCTTTTTTCTGTTCAAAAATATGCTTATTCTCCATTATTCCTATAGAGTTAATACACCCGCAGAAATAGCCAAGTCCCTTCATTTTACATATCCATAGAAGATAGCATTTCGAATCTACTCTGTGAATTGAACACGTCTTTAATTTAAAGGGTGCTTGTTTTAGCTACTTTGATGGGCTTAAGAGGTTACTGAAAAACTAAAAGCTAATAAGTTCGGATTTTATGGCTTATTACCTTATTAGCATAACTAAGTTATAAGCCAAAGATGATAAGCTCATAAACCATAATAATAAGCTTATCAACATATCAAATGTTCAATAAGTTCAGAATCCCATCAAATAAACCCAGAAAAATACCCCGATAAATACTCGTTAACCCGTAAATTATAGATAAATAAATGTATACCTGAATACTTTGAGAGGAACTTGAAGATACTTAACAACTTGTGACCTTGTTACATATCTAGCCGCATTACATTCCTTCTTCTTCCCTTATATATTTCAATTCAATAATAATAAAAAAATCAAATACACAACATTGTAATCATATTACTGTAAAAGACATCAAATTAACAATATTTTCATATTACATATTTGAATCGTAATTACCTATTAACAGAAGCAACAAATTAACGGAAAAGCCTACTAATCAAAACATAAAAACCAAAAACCCTACTTTTTTATACGAATATGACACACCGATTTAAGCAACAACCTAAAAACCAAAATCAAACGACAATGAAAGCAATGTAAAAAAGATTGTAACTTATTAATACACATAAATTAGGCCACAAAAACCTACATGTTTTTGTGCAATTTTTAGATGAATGAGGAGAGACGGGGGGTTTTGTTTGTTGTTGTTTGTTTGGTAGATCTAGGAAGAAGCTTCATGAAGAAGATGCGTTTTAATTGCAGATTCTTTGTATACCTATAACTCCCACAGCTCTTCAAATCCTCTTGGTATTCCAGCATTGGCAGTTAACCATTGATTATGCCATTTATTCACATAGATTTGTACAATTCTCACAGCCAAGGTTACAAATCTTACAATTTATTCACACGACATTTGTACAATTCTCACAACTTGTGTTACACATCTTGAAGCCTCCACAATAAATTTTTGTATTCAATCTTTAAGTATAATAGACTAGTTAATATTCTTATTTAATTATAGATATTATTTCTTTTCTATTAGATATGAATTAGAGATATTATAAATATAAGGTAAATGAATTAGATTCATGATGAGAATACACAAAACCCTTTCCCCTCTAGTTCTCCCTTGCTCAGCATAATACAACACCACACACGAATTCATTGTGAATTTGTGTCGTACTTGTTTTGGTTATTCTCTTGTCACGTTAGACATGGTACGCTCAAGCCTAGCGGCTATAAGATTCGTCTAAGTACTAGTGTGGACACTGGTTGAACTGATCTCGTCTTGTAGATCAGAGTTTGTTATACCATTGTGTTCTTGGACTTTGCTTAGCGGCGTGGGATTCAATAAGGAGTACCTGATCATCTGTTCGTGGTTTGCTGATGTGTTGGTTTGCATAAGATATGTATTTACATGTTTATTTTATTGCATGATTAATTAGTTTGACTATATATGGTTTACCGGGGAGGAAAATAATTTTGTAATTACAGTATTTTTGTAAAAGTCTTCCGCTGGTAAATTAGTTAAGTCTTTAATAGTTAGAGCAAAAGGTTTTCAAATTCACTCTCTAAATATTTGATTTCCTATATATTAATTGGTG
>BQNB010077872.1:0-30710 GCA_026074375.1 Tanacetum coccineum
GATTGCGGTGTACAACGCCGAAGCCTTTTGGTCATTCAAAAAAGCAGGCTCAGGTACACCAAACAAGCGTCTCATTTACAAAAAGAAGCAAATTAAAAAAGGATGCATAATATGATTAGTGATAAGGGGGAAGGTGGTGTAAACATGTATAAGCAGTAATAATTTTTTTTCATCATTCAAGGGTTAAATACCATCTAGAGCACATATAGAGGTGATATGAAAACGACGATAGCCCCGAACTTGTCGGTGAAGATGAAATGGGATGAGCAAAGTCCCATCATGGCGAGGTGAGCACTGATTGCGACAAAGGAATAGAAGATGAAGACGTGAGGACGACCGTTAAATCGGGGCAAAGGAGAAACTTAACAAGCCAATGATATTCAAAACTCTAAGGTTAAGAGTGGTAAGTGGTGAGTGGTCAAGGACCTCCGTGCCTTTACTGACACCAATCATAGCGATGGCAGCACCCGAACTTAAGTATATCGTTTGTGAACTTTTTAAAGAGTCTCTCGACACGCTGTCCTTGGCTGAAAACACAATCGATTTGGTTTTGCTGCATAAAAGAGTAAAGGAGTAGACATATGAGCAACACGTGTCATTTACGTACCCTGGAAACAAACTGCAAAACCACATTTCAGCAGCGTAGTAGGCCCTAAAACCATAGACAGTACCAAACCATGTTGCTATTAAAGTTAAAGCTTCAAACAACAAGAAGATCTGCAAATAAAGAAATTATTCAAGTTGGAAAGCTCAGAATCTTTATGCTAACTTGTATCTATGTTGTATGTGAAGATCCTAAGCATGCCTGTCTATCTAATATATAAATAAAAATACACTTGTTTTTATTCTACTCCTATGTTAGATTAGATATACCTTAGTCATACTACTACAACAACAGAATAACCCATAAATCAAACACCAAAAGTCAAAAACTGCAATTTTAGTGTTTAACTAACAAATTGAGGGTTTTTATTTTAAAATAAAATAACTACAATAATAAACTATGAAGATATTTGAAAAAGGAGTTTGGTTTTAACATGACATTGTTATTATTATTATTTATTTTTTTATAAAACATAACTTCGTTAGATATTAGAGATTAAAACAATTTGGAGGGAAGCCTGAGATACTTTCTGGGCCCCCACTCCTTTAGCAAATGGAAAATTATCACTATTAAAATGGGAACAAAACAGCGCGGCCCATAATATCTGATAGCCATGGAAAACTTTCGGAACACGCTTCAGTACAAGTAACCGGTCTTTTCAAGTTCCCCAATAGAAGAAAACGAGAAAAGGAGAGATAACTCCGTTATCCATATCTGCACCTACTTTAGTCTTTTACATACCCTGTTTGCGCTGTGCAGCATCAATCACCACCCGACAAGGAACCATAGTCAGTCATCCTGTCTGTGTCAAAGGTGAGGACCCAGTCATATCCACAAACACATCAGCACCTCACTCATACGATTTGAGTAACATATACGCAAGACGTAAGGCTTTGTCTACCATCTCTCAACTCAAAGCCCAACTATCAACCTCCTTTGACTGCGAAATTCCTGAATGAGAAAAATGTCTATCAAGGTATGCGCCCCACAGTGTTATGTCGATGCTTGATTCCAATAATACCAGCGCACGACACAGCATGGTCCCCATAAACGTCCCCCATAAATACTTTAGAACAAGTTGAGCACGGCTTGGAGACAGAAAATAAAGGGACACCTAAACGGTAACACAAACACAACGGTAGGTTTACCATTCATTGTCTTGTTCCTTTACCCAAACAATAGGGAACCACACGATGCCTGTCCGGATCGTATGCTCTTCCCTTTGTGATTGCCAATAAGGCAACTCGGAGAGGAGATAGGGGAAAGGAGGATTCAGCATCCTTAGTAACAGAGCTGAAATATATGTATCGCCTTTTTTCTTCATGAGTATGGGGCAAAGCGACCTACTGGGGTACTTAGGAAATCAACTCTCACAATAACATGTTACAAACCACAAACCACAAAGCGTCTATCGAATGTAGTGCCAGAATAGTTACAATACCAACATGTCGAAGCAGCTTTGTTGCAATGCACGCAGAATGCAAACGTGAGGCTATAAAGGTATTAATTTAAAAATTAACCATGAGGATGAATAAACTCCTAGGACCCCACAAATGCAACATGGGTATGGTGGGCGAGTCGCACAAGTGCCAGTACCCAACCCCGGTCCAGAAGGTGACAATTCGCATTCAAGGCAGAGCGAAGAGCCATGTCAAAAGGGAAAGTTGAGCTAACTCAAATACCAACGAGGGGGGCGATGCGCCATAGCAAAGTTTAGTTTAGAACTAACCCCCGCTCACTGCCCGAAAGAGAAGACAATACATTGAGGATATTTAATTTTTAGCATACCTATACGTCACACAAGTGCCTATGTTCTTGTATCTCTCTTCATGACAATTTGCAACCAGCAACTCAAACCAAACATCAATCCACAAACCTATATGATGGCAAACACTCCATTACTACAACTCTCAACATAATAGTTGAGTGATACCCAATGGTTGTAAGGGCCCCAGGAGTAAAATATTATGTGAGTAAATAACTTTCAACACCTATTTAAAAAAGTTCAAAACACAAATACTACTAAACAACTTATTTTAAATATAATAATACTGTAATGCACAAACAAAAATAAACCTTTGCTTTGGTCTGGACCAAATTAATCTTTGAACAAACACCCATAATAATCAACGGCTCCCAACTTTCTAGGGTTTCTTTTTCTTCTTCCTTTATTAAAAACAAACACAAAGAGAGTGAGAGTGTGTTTGGGCTTTTAGCAGGTTTTTCTTTTCTTTCTTTTTTTATCTATTTTTACCTTTACTTTTTATTAAATTACCATCTTTCTTTAAGTAAAAAAAAGCTAAAACCAAAATTATTAACCAAAGCTTAAACTGAACCCAACTTATTTCACCCGTCTGTCGGCCTACTTATGTAAATCTAGTTTTCTGATTAACCGTCTTATCTGCACTAGTTAGTTAGCATGTTACATGGCTTAAACATGTCTCGGCCTCGGGGTTTCAACCCAAAATCGCTTTACACCCCCTCTAACCCATTTATTTGTGTGTCGGTTTTCTGTTGTGATTCCTGTCATGTGTCACGATTTTGCCACCTTATGTATGCACGTGCATACTTTATGTAAAAATTTAATAGTGTAATTTTATTTTTATTTTTTGCTAAGTTAGTACAAAATTAGTAATGCACACCCTCTGAAATAATAGAAAATCATCAATGCATACCCATAAATTCCAAAGAAAAGAAAAACAAGGAGAAAAAAAGGCTTGTTTGGTATAAGTACCCCACTATATCGTGTTTTTTGTATCATTTATTGCTTAAAATCTTTTTATTTGGTATTTAGGACTTAGGCTATGTATTTGCCGGAAAACTACAACTTTTGAACTCATTTGGACAAAAAAATGGAAGAAAAAGACAAAAGTATCAAATTGTGACCGACATTTTGACGATGTCACCAATTGTGCCTAAAATGTTAAGTTTTGAGAAAATTATTGACCATCTGCAGATGGGAAATGTTTGCATTGAGATTAAGAAGGAAATGTGGTGGTGGTTTTCTGAAGAGAAGCTTCAAGAGCACAATTCCAAAACATCAGATGCTTTTGATGGTTTTAATTCATTGATCCCCTCAGGTGTACGGTGAGTTAGCAGTGATCAACATTTGACGAAATTGACAAGGCCGAAGTCCCACATTCTTGTACTGCAATCATCAAGAATGACAAGAAATGATTCACCGGTGATGCAGCCCCCAATCTAATGTCTTAATTTGGTCACATGAAAGAGACAACATAGCCAAAAATCAAAATCAATATACTTTTATTGTTAATTACATTATAAATCAGCTAGCTTAATTCAAGGACATACCATTCAACATATCAATGCTACACTGGAATGGTTGATAAATGAAAGTAAAAGATTTTCTTTAGTAATAGTATGCCACTGGTTTGAGCAAATTCTCATGCTAAATCTTCACAATCAATTCAATCTCTTTTAGGTATGTCTTTTTGGAGACGGTGGCCTCATAAAGTTTGAGCACCATATGTCTTGTTGATTGGTTATTAAAGTCGTATGTTAGCCCAAGAGACCCTTTTAGTGATTATTTCGGCACACCATGACGAAGTTATTTTTGGAAACAATTCTAACTTTTGCCACACTTCTAATCCTCTAGCCGGAAAAGATGAATATCCTTAACGATCACCCTTAGTTCCTTGCCATACAATAGGGTCTTGCAAAAGGGGATGATCATTACATGATCCCCTTTAGAGAGTAGCCACACCAATTCAGAGATAAAAAAAACCCCGAAAACAATCAACCTAATTGTCCTATATTGAAGCGATTTAGAAACATGGCAATTGCTAAGTCGAGAACCACATAGCGAGTTTCCTACAAACGCGCTTATGGGTCTTCTTTGTAAGGAAGTGAGAATCATAATTTTTTAGAAGGTTATACGAGCAATTAAAGTTGGTTATCTGAGGACCAAGTTTAGGTGAGGAATACATTACCTAAAACTTCTAAAAAATAGGATTCCCACTTCCTTGCAAATAAGACCCGTAAGCGTGTTTGTAGGAAACTCGTTGTGTGGTTCTCGACTTAGCAATCACCATGTTTCCAAAGCGCTTCAATACGGAACGATTGGGTTGATTGTTTTCGGGGTTCTTTTGATTGCCGGATTGGTGTGGCTACTCTCTAAAGGGGCTCATGTAAAGATCATCCCCTTTTGCAAACACCCTATTGTATTGTATGGCAAGGAACTGAGGGTGATAGTTGAGGATATTCATCTTTTCTGGCTAGAGGATTAGAAGCGTGGAAAATTTTGGAGTCGTTTCCAAAAACAACTTTGCCATGGTGTGCCGAAAGAATCACTAGAGGGGTCTCTTAGGCTAACATACGACGTTAATGACCAATAAACAAGACATATGGTGCTCAAACTTTATGAGGCCACCGTCTTCAAGAAGACATACCTGAAAGAGATCGAATCGATCGTGAAGATTAAGCATGATAATTTGCTCAAACAAGTGGCATATTATTACCGAAGAAAATCTTCTACTTTCATGTATCAACCATTCGGGACGTATAGCTGATATGTTGAATGGTATGTCCTTAAATTAAGCTAACTGATTTATAATCTGATTAGAAATAAAAATAAAATGATTTTGATTTTTGGCTATGTTGTCTCTTTCGGGTGAGCAAATTAAGACATTAGATTGAGTCAGCGGTCCAAAATCTCTCTACAAGCCGCGTGTGATGTTGCTTGCACAGTAATAATGTTTTGCATGATTGCAATACAAGAATGTAGGGCCTTGTCAATTTCGTCAAATGTTCATCACTACTAACTCACTGTGCGCATGAGGTGAACAAATTAAAACCATCAAAAGCAAGCATCTCATGTTTTCAGCTTTGGAAGTGTGCTATTGGAGCTTCTCTCCGGAAAACCACCATCACATCTCCTTAATCCCGATATTGACCTGCAAGATTTTATGTAGGGCTGCAATCAAGCCAAGCCGAGCTCGAGCTTGACAGGGCTTAAGCTAGGCTAGAAATTCAAAAGTAGGCTCGAGCTTGACAGGGCTTGAGCTCGGCTCGAAATTCAAAAGTTAGGCTCAAGCTCGGCTCGATAGCTTGACAAGCCCTAATCATCAAAGCTTTAGCTCAGCTCGAATAATATTCGAATAAGGCTTGAGCTCGGATCAAAAAGCTTGAATTTATTCATAAATGTTGTATTCGATAGTCAAACTTATCAATAACGTCAAGAAAATACGCGACGGACTAAAGAGTAAAGAATTTATACAAAACATTTGAGCATTAGGGTTTAAATATCCTTCTACGATAAATATTTAACTATTATACCAATATTCACATTTGCATTTACGTTGTTTTATAAATATGTATAACAAAAAACATTTTATGTACTTAAATGCTCGAGCTCGAGCTATTGAAAAACCTCAGAGATCCGCTATGTAGATTCTGAGCTTGTTTAATAGGCTCGGGCTCAGGCCGAGCTCGATTATAAAGATATGCTCGATCAAGTCAATCTCAAGCTCGAGCTCGAGTTGCTTGATAAAAGTTTGGCTTGATTGTAGCCCTATTTTTGTGCACTCGGTGATTATTGATGCGTGGCCATAGGAAAATGAAGACATCTTGGAGAAAATCATCAAGCTTTTTCAAATTGCTTTTATTTGTGCATCTCCAGACGTAAAAGACCCACTACTAGCTACAAAGGGTTGATGTGGTCCAAATGATTCAACATCTTTTACAGCCTTCTAGTCAACGATGTAAGTTCTATGCAGTTTGGTTGTGTTGTAGCTGTTTGAAACCGCACCAGAAAATACTTTATTTTTTGGTACGCCCGTATCTGGTATGGTTTCAAAACCGTACTAAATAACCTTAAAACCGCACCTAATGTTATTTTTTGTGGTAATTTGGAAGCCATCAAAGGTTTTAACACTTACAAGTTGGGATTCAAGTAAGAATTGACGCATGCTTTTACACTTTTAGTACAATTCTATAAGTTGGGACTACCACTAACATTTCACATTATTTTCAACTTACAGGGGTGTTTGGGTACTACGCATTTTGACAGCTTAACCATTTTAAAAAATAGATGTTTTACATTCCAAACCCCTTAAACCAAGCTCAAATCACGTTTGTTGAGCAAAACCTCGAGATTAAACTTCACTGGTCCACTAGAAATTGTTTATGTATGAGTATTAATATAGCATACCATTTGCTTATTTTAGTTTGAAATGCCCATAAGATTAAGTATATGCTTCTTTAAGCTTATATTTGTTATTTGACTAAGCTTATGTTTCAAAAACCTATTTTCTAGCTATTTTTCAGCTTATGTGCTTCTTTTCCATATTCAAGTCATAATACACTTATATGTCAAAAAGTAAGCCGAAATAACAAGTTTATAAAACATAAGCCGGCTCAAACAAAAATCATGAGACCAAATATAGGCTAAAACAAACACCCAAATCACCTCTAAAATTTCTCATTATTTTCGATTTTAAAATCACATTTTACATCTTCAAAAACCCTTTAATGAACCTAATAGCCTCTTTGAATCCAGATACTCATATACCCTTAACCAAACACCCCTTTAAAACACATAACCCATAAAACCCCATAAACAACACAAGTATTTTTTTTGCCCTTTTAGTAAACTAATCCACGGGGTTGAAACCCACCATTTAACGAACACAAAAATAAGAGACAAAATATAACCAGAGAATGAAACACTAACCATTTAACAAGGTACTCCTTCTTCCCCTACTTGTCAAAAAAAATCAGACCAAACATATGAAAAAACAAAACACATAAACTAAAAAGAAAGACAAAACAATAATTATACATTTTGAACCCGTTTCTTCCGTACAACTTCGATCTGATAAAACCCATCAGCCAACTTTAGTTTTTCAAGCTCTTCTTCCTCATAGTCCTCATAATCTTCACTGTACATCTCATCGTACTCATTTCTGACATTAGTTACCGTTGGTGATTTTAGTGTCATCGACGGCCATTTAGGTAATGACGATTTACTAGAGACTAATGAGATTTCATATTCGGCTTAGATACGAGTTAGGGAAGTGTGGAGTGCACACTCGTTGGGCTAATATGTTTTCGACCATGACAAAAATGTAGGGGTCAAGGGGGCGCAGCCCCCTTGCGGGGTCAAGGGGCAGTGCCCCCTGCAGGGTCAAGGGACAGAGCCGCTTGCTAGGGTCAACGGTATATTTGGTGCTCCAAGTAAGTTATACGTTTTTTCCTCTTATTTTCCCCAACCATTATGACTGTTGAAAAACAGTTGTGAGAGTTGGTTTCAACGAACTTTAACTGTATCATAACTGTCATCTAGAATCTGTTTTTAACAATGGAAAAGTTGGTTTTTCACCAACTTATTACTGCATAATTCTGTCTTTTACATATCTGTTTTAGTAAATAGATCAATTATATCATTTCACAGACTAATATACACATATATAATCTCTTTTGCTCTTGATTTGTGTTCTTGTTCCTAGACATAAATTATTACTCTTTTTGTACTATCCCGATAGAGATTTCATGCAACCCAGGCATATAAAGGGTCGAAATACTTTATACGGAAAGTGAACTCAACACGATATAAGCAAGATATCCAGGATCATCACACACCCTAAATATCTAACAAACGTATAAAGTATTTGTTGTGATGATGGCTGGAAATACGGTGAAGGAGATGACTATGAATTTTGGAGACACTAGATAGGTTTGAAGGGGCATGTCTTTAGGCAGTTGGATGAAGAACATTCATGTCTTGTTTGGACAACGTTAAAGGTGGTTTTTTTTATGTGTTTACTAACCGATGCCAGAATTGTGGATGATGCAATAGTGGAATCGATATGAGATAAGGGCAAAGTGGGAAGATTGGATGTCTACATATGCAGGGTCATATATTGATGGTATGTTGATTCTCTTTTTCATGTATATAGGAATGTGAGTCGGATAAGGGAGTTGGGGGTTTCACAATTGAAATCAAGTACATGACAGAGGATTCTTTTGTAGTAATTTCTCTTGTTAGTATTTATCAATTAACAAGATGGTCGATTCTAGACCGGTCATGAAAAAATTACAACGATAACTCTTAGGATCCTTGGAAATACACTCTACATGGCTGAAAATGGATGATCTTTTTCGTTTCAAAGTATAATTGATAAGATGCTCCTTCCTAAAAGGATTTAAAACATAGTTTGAAACATGGTAAAGACGATTTGTCTTTGGTTCAACTTGGTAGCTCTGAGTATAGAGGAATCTGTAAGGGCGCAAGACTGTGGACAAGGGCAAGGGTAAAGGTAGTGTTCGTCCTTCTGGTGAACATGGCAGAAGAGGGTAAAAAAAAGAACAACAAATAAAACAAAGGAAAGAAACATGATTTCAAAGAACACGGTAGTGGTTCAGGTTCTAACAAGAAACCTAAGTTGGAATGTTGGAAGTGTGGTAAGACTGATCACTTCAAGACGGATTGCCGTAGTGGTATTAAGAAGAATCGCAAATGATGGTGGTTCGAGAAAAGGGTCTAGAACCTTTTACCAAGAACCATAGGTCTGGAATGTAGTGACATGTTTGGAACAGATATTATTATATATTTGTTCACTAAGTTCTTAAGCTTTTTTGTGCCAGGTTGATGCAATTGCGTGGTGATGATTCTGGTGCTCACAACTCATGTTTGTAAGATCGTTGGGGGGGGGGGGTTGGTTTAAGAACATTATGAACCAGGTGGATGATGGATCTTACTTTAAATGGGTGATGATCCCATTTCGATAATGTTCATGGAAAAGGAAATGTAGTGCTGGAATTTCGTTCAGGAATATATATTACTTTGTTTAATGTATTTTGTATGTTCCAAAATTTGTCAGAATGTTAATTTCTGGTCCTGTATAAATAAGTGTGGATATAGCAGGTTTATGAATCGATAAGTTTATCTTCTCGAAGTGTGGTGTATTGTAGGATTTGGTTATTATAACAATAGGTTTGTTTATGTTGAACTGAATAAAGTTCCGGATGATTCGGCTTTTTTTGTTATATGTCTTCTTACTTCCTATACTGTTGTTAAATTCCTCATTTATGGCATGCATCGTTATTAGCGATCGCATGTACTATCGTATAAAAGACATGCTTGAAATGTCTACTAATAAGTATGAACTTAGATACTGCTATGATGAAATCCTGATAATGTACTGCATCTTATGTTAACTAAAAAATCACTAGGCAATGTAACAATTTTAATAGCTAATAACATGAATGTGTTCATATTGAATTGATACATAGTCGATATTGTGCAGATTTTCTTGCAACACCCTCTTAGGTATAAAAAAAGCTATGTAGTCAAATTTTAACTTAGATTGAGCGATGGTTTTATAGCTATGTTACATTGCTAGTCAATGCATAAAGACTGAAAGACATTGATAAATTTTATAACTTTTTACAAACATAAGTTGATTTGCAACAATAAAAATGACTTATTAAAACCTTATGAGTAAATACGAAATGAGTGGGAATATATGATCCTGTATTTTTCCTATTGTAAGGAATCATATACACATTGAAAACTACAGCTCCCTTATACACCAACGCAAAATGTGTGGCTGTAGAAAGGAAATATGAAGCTCTTAAGGAAATGGTTAATAACTGTTATCTTACTCGGTTTTTTTTTTTTTTTTTTTTTCTTTTGAGTGGAGGGGTTCTGGGGAGAAGCAATGTTAACGGCTTGCTATTTATTGAATAGGGTTCCAAATAAAAGGAATAAGACTACCCCATATGAACTTTGGTATAAGAAATGACCCAACTTGTCATTTTTATGAGTTTGGGTTGTAGGGCCATTGTTAGGCTTCCGGGTCCCACGAAAGATTAAACTTGGGTGGAAAAGGGTATGATTGCATCTTTGTTAGGATATGTTGAGCATTCAAGGCAATAGGTTTTATGTTATTGAACCTAATGACTCGGTTTCTATTAACTCAATTATAGAGTCGAGAGATGCAATATTTGATGAGAATCGTTTCTCTTCAATACCTAGACCAAAGGATATTATACCAAATTCGGATGAATCTCAAAGGGATGGATCTTTCTGACTGATGTTCATACAGTGTGATTCCTGCAACCTCTCAAGGTAAAGGAGTTTTTTTGGGGAAAGCTAATTCATATGGTTCTGTTTTTCAGCAATACGTAGTTGAGGGATCAAGAGATCAAGGTTGGAATCACAATACTATTATTTTTATAGTATTGAGGAGGATCCTAGAACCTATAATGAAACTATGCAATCTCGAGATTCTTCTTTCTATAAAGAAGCAATTGATGATGAGATTGGTTCTATTATGGAAAATAATACATGGGTTCTATCTGATTTACCCCTGGTTGAAACTTTAGGTTGCCAAATTGATCTTCATAAAAGGAAGATGAAAGTCGATGAACAATTGACTAGTTCAAAGCTCGATTGGTAATCAAGGCTTTAGCAAAAGGAAAGGGATCGATTTCTTTGATTATCCTATGCTTAATGGCTCGTAATCATACTATTAGATTGTTGTTAGCTCTAGACAGCTATTCACTATCTAGTGATCAATCAATACGGATGTCAAAATAGCCATTTATAAATGGTGATTTGGATGAAGAGGTGTATATGAAGCAACCAGAAGGATTTGTTATGCCGGGTAATGAGCATAAGGTGTGTAAGCTAGTTAAGTCATTGTATGGGCTAAAACAAGCACCTATTATGTGGCATCAAAGTTTGATGAGAGTTGTACTGTCTTAGGGTTTTATTTTTAAATCATTCCTACAAGTTGTATATTGCATCCATTTATTTGCTCTGGTGTAGGTGTTATAATTTGTTCTATATGTTGATAAATGTTGATTTTTGGCAATGGACCGAAAATCAAGATTGATAATACTAAGAAGTTTTTGTAATCAAATTTCATTGAAAAGGATTTGGGAGATGCGGACGTTTTTCATTGGTATTAAGATTAAATACGTGGAAAATAAGGGGATCTATCATCACACACAATCTCACTACATTGTGAAAATATCAAGATGTTTAATAGTGATAGTTTGTTCTACGGTGAGTACTACCATGGATCTGGTAGAAAAAGCTTATGCCAAATACTGGTATAACTTGTGGTTCTGCTCGATTTTTCAAGAGCTATTGGTTGCTTGATGTATGGCTAAGTCTAGAACCTAGCCTCGTTTTTGATTATGATGCTCAGGTTGTTTGTGATGGTTTAATAGTATACATAAGAAACATTGTGCAAGCAATATACAAGGGTGTTCTTGTACTCTTAAGGGTTCTATGTATTATGGTTTATATAATGGGATTCTCTTCGGTGTTAGATGGTTACTTCTCAGGATGCCTAAGCTGGATTAATCATGTTAAAGATTCATCTTTAGAGTGGATCGGGTGTTTCTGTTTGGGGGATGTGCCATTTCAGGAGCATTCCATGAAGCAAAACATGCATCACTAGTTTATACTACGGAATATGAGGATTTATAGCATTGCTACTGCTTGTAAAGAGCAGTTTGGATAAAAAACTTGATTAACTGAGTTTCCAATATGGCCAAAACCAAATTGTACCAAAAATCTATCTGATGTTGATAGTGCTCCCACAATGGCTAAGGCTAATCAGTCAGATATATAATTGGATAGTCTAGACATTGGTGTTAGCTAGTCTTGACAGGGAGCTGTTAATTCAATGAATGGTTGTGACTTCTATGTGTTTGTATCGTTTACAAAAAGAATTTAAGCGATACCACTTGACGATGGATTCTCGCTAGGTTGACTTAGTGCAATAAGTGAGGCACGTAATAGGGGGGATGGATTAAAGTCGACCATATAAATATTTACCTATATCTATGAGTACCCAAATTCGCCCCTGTTATACATATGATGTTTTTAAAAGCTAATATTACAATAGTGGGCAAGCGTCATAGATGCTTAGAGACGGTTGTAGAGATTGGAACACGTGTATTTATCTTCCCGAGGTATGTGTTCAGACCTGCAAGTGATGGTTAGGTTGAAGTTTACCTTCTTAATGATTCTTTTGAAAAATTACAAATGCAGGTGCAAGACTAAAAGAATCACCTATGTGAACATGAAGTTTTGCCGCTTCAAGAAGCTTGGACTTGGCTTCCTGTATGTTCATTAATGGATTGGGACACGTGGCTTGTAATAGTGTCAAGTAACGAACATTAGAGTGTTGTAGAAACTTACGTGTATAGTATCTTCAGGTATTCAAATGGATTGACGGGTTCAATCGTTGCGACACCTTGATTTTTGAATATTTGGAATGTGTATTATACTAAGATGAAAATTTAATCCAAGACATTTTTATTTATGCATTTGTTTGTTTTGTTTTGATTGTTTTAACATAATTGCATATATATGTTTTAGTAAATCAAGTATTACACTAAAATGGGGGGATTTGTTGGTGATTTTAGTGTCATCGACGGCCATTTAGGTAATGATGATTTACTAGAGACTAATGAGATTTCATTTTTGGCTTGGATACGAGTTAGGTAAGTGTGGAGTGCACACTCATTGAGTAAATATGTTTTTGACCATGACAAAATGCAAGGGTTAAGGGGCAGAGCCCCTTGCTGGGGTCCCACTGCCACGTCAACGGGCGGGGGTCAAAGGGGGCCGCCCCTCATTGGGGTTTGGGGGCAACGACCCAACGGGGTTCGAGGCAGCGCCCCGAACCAAACGATATATTTGGTGCTCCAAGAAAGTTATTCTGTTGTTTTTCCCTCTTATTTCCCCAATCGTGTCTGTTGGAAAAACAGTTGTAAAAGTTGGTTTTCAACCAACTATTAACTGCATAAAACTGTCTTTACAATTTGTTTTATAAACAGATCGATTAGTCTCATTCAGACAGACGAATATACACATACATAATCTCTTTTGCTCTTGATTTGTGTTCTTGTGCCTAGACACAAATTGTTACTCTTCTTGTATTATCCCGATAGAGATTTCGTGCAACCCAGGCATATAAAGGGTCGAAATACTTTATACGAAAAGTGAACTCAACACGATACAAGCAAGATATCCAGGATCATCACACACCCTAAATATCTAACAATTACATCATTTTGGACACGTGGTTGTTTAAGATCCAGGGTTTTTGTTTTGTTTTGTCTTTTTATCTTCGTTTTGGACTGAATTTTGAGGGTGTATAACCAGAGGCGGAGCTACGAAGGGGGCAGGGTGGGCACGTGCCCCCTCAAACTAATGTCGTCATCTTCGATAACTATAGTTGCAGTGATTTGGAGAAGCATATTTTGGATAAAAAAACTTAAAATTTTAGATCTAGGGTTTTTGGATAAGGTGAGAGAGAGAGAGAGAGAGATAGAGAGGCTGTTTCTTTTTGAAGTACCGAGTGAATATGTGTCTCTATGTATGCAACTTGCTTGTAAGGTTAGGTGCAAACATAAATGTTGTTTCTTTTTTCAGTGTCTATATTGTCTGTCAAATGACCAATTAGTCCTCAACAACCAAATCAGGGTAATAAATAAACTCATAAATTTAGATACAACTAATTACATAAGGTCACAATACAATTACACAGCCACCCATCTGCCTCATAACTGTTAGGAACACAAAAGTGTCGGTCGCTTCCATAGATAACAGTCATTAGCTCGTTAAGTAATTTTTGGAAACTTACATAGTTAGTTTGCTAAGGCCCATAGATAAACTTATGCCAGCCCAAGCCCACATACCATGTATAGGTATTTATACACCTCTCCATGCCTTGGAGATGTGGTTGGTTGTTCATTTTTCACACATAATATTACAAGTTTACTTTCTCTCTCTAAGTGCTCATCCAACCTACTCTCTCTCTCTCTAGATCTTGCATATAGTAAAGATTACTTATATTCTACACCTTTCTTGGTCGACGCAAAAACAAACACCCATCTTAGGGTTTTCTTTTTTGCTTTGCTATTATTAGTGTTCACTTGTTCGTTGGTCAAGAACTAGCATTCAGGTGATATCGTTTGACGTGTAGTGTGGATACATGTAGAGGTTATTTATTTTAGTAACTAGAAGTAGTGTTTGGTTCGTATGTTATTACACACGTGCGTGTACTCGAAGTGTCTTCGATTCGTTACTAGCTTGGTTGCTAAAGGTATGTTACCTTATTTACGTTTATAGTTTTTATGTGTTAATCAGTTATGCTATATGTGATCTATATCCGCTGCATAGCTCATTTAATATTAATGTAATATTAGGTTATTTAAATAACGATTTCCAATAGTTGTTCCCTCAGGTAAAGGTTGTGATTTACGAATGCCTTTATCAGGTGAAGTGAAAGGCAATCCCGTACCAATGAGTTATATGTTTCTCTCTAGATCTTGGAGATCAGGTACGGTGCCTGAGGAGACTAAGTGGGATTGCTTAGAACCCTCTGTTGGCTTAGGGGTGGTGTTACCTTGGTCTCGGTGGGTGGCTTCTTAGACTTAGGCCTTTTCCTCTTTTGAGGCAGTGTCCCTGAAGCCTCAGGGCCTTGTAAGTGGGGTAAGGTTGAAGTCACAATTTGAGACTTTTCTTTTTCTTTCCAGAAAAAGGTAGTGGAGATACTGAATTCTTTTGATTGTTTACAGCAATCATATGAGCCGTCAATTCGATTTCAGTGACTCTGGATGGGTCCTTTGAAAAATTAGAGTTACTCATGATGTTAGGAAGGTTCCTAAATTTTTGATCCTGAGTGTATGCAGAACCCAGTAACACTTCTAAAGCAAATGAAATAAACCTAGGGTAAGAAACATATTTCAGCCTAGATTTACTTAATAGCTTGGTAATAAGATCACTGTAAATAATCTCTTTTATGTCAACCTCAGTCCCAGTAATAAGACAATAGCCGATCATCTGTTGAATAGAGTTAATCTGTTTAGTAGATGAGTAATTCCCGCCGAGAATCTAAATCATAAAAGTAAACAGGATTCTATAAGCAACAGGAAAAGAGTTCTTTAGGACAAGGGTTTTGTCTAGATAACTAGCATTGGTGGCAATCTTTCCAAGTTCAGTTTTAATAGCCTTAGGGTTAGGATGAGCAACATATTTTTCTTTGTTATAATCAAGATCAGTTGATGAACGAAATGTGTTGAAATCAAGGGTGAAGGACTTGCCGTTCATCATTGAAAACTTGATCAAATACTCCTTGAGTAGGCGTGCCACAGAGTTATCAGAGGGTGGATTGGGGTCATAGGCTATTGTAGTACTCCAGAACTCCCTCAGGAGGTTTTGGTATAGTACTGAGGGGCTTTTTGTAAAGGCCAGTTTTAAAGGGCAATTCATTAAAAATTTCATGATTGGGTTGTAAGCAGGGACATTTAACTCTCGAAAGCATCATTGTCTTGTACGTCCATATACTCGAGAGGTTCTTGTCTTAAGCACAAATCTTGAAATCCAAACAAACCATTACCCTCTTGACTTCACAAACCGTAGTAGGAGATGAAGCAAGAATGAAGAAAACTTGGTATAATCAAGATCTTGTATATGAATGTCGTTAAAGAACTTTGAAAATTTTACTTAGACTGTGAAGTACCATTGTCTTGGAATAACACAATAATATCCCGTAAGAATTGCTGATTACATCTCAACCTTTAAACTCTTTGGCTAACTTATCAACCTCGTATTCTGTCAGCTATTGTTGTGACCACATGATGAAGTAAACTCGATATACTAAACTTGAAAATGAAGTAAAATCCCCTAAATTTGTTAATTAAGCTTGCAATGTTGTTGATTGAAGAACGATCCAAGATTAAATCTTTAAGTACCCTATAATCAACTAGAAAAGTATAAGATTAAATCTTTAAGTACCCTATATTCAACCAGAAAAGTATAAGAAGTACAACACATCTTGAAATTATCCACATTGACATCTCCGTGTGACACTGAGTACTACAACGTAACTCCTTTGAGTGATAGTTATCCACGTCTTCAACCAACCACCCTGACTACTGGAAACTAGATAATTTGAGTCTCAATCATAAGTTGTATATGTTCAAGCAAGTCTTTAATCGATAGATTGGGTTTAAAGAAAAGGGGTAGAAAATAGAAGGAATTCTGGATGATGAAATAAGTAGACGCCTTCGTGAAACTCACTTCAATGTCAAATAAGGGATACCAAATCAACTTCATGATCACTTGTCATTATAATTTGAATCTGTAGCCGTTTTGTCGTTTAAGTGAATCTTTAATGATCGTTTTAGGATTAAGTGTTGTGTTTGCTTTGGTGTTTAAGTCAACAATCATATGCGCGGATCGACCTGTATGATAAACCACTATGAGAACAGATAAACCGATGCCAATATTGGACAAACCGCTGCCAAGTGTTTGACAAACCGTTGGCAAGAAAGTAAGCAAACCGCTGCCAAATTTTGTAGAATAAATCGCTGCTTGTTTTGACAAACCGTTGTCTCTAGTGAAGCGCTAAACCACTGCGATACAAACCGCTGCGATATAATTTTGACAAACCAATGTCTCTAGTGAAGCGCTAAATCGCTGCGATACAAACCGCTGTTGACTTTTCAAACGGACAGAGTTTTGTTTAAATAAACCATGAAAAAGAATAAACCGCTACCACCTGTATCAAACCTCTATGGTAGAGGTTTAAGCAAACTGCTATTTACCAAACCGCTTTGGCAAACCGCTGCTAAAGTTTAACCAAACCGCTGTTAGGTCACTATTAAAGTGAGGACCACATGACAAACCTCTTCTTATACTATGTTTTTGTTCTTTTGCTAATATTTGAGTAATAAACAAAACAAGTACATCCTAAAGCCAAACCACTGTGAAGAATACCAAAACTAAAAAACTTCAAAATAAGCTCGAATAAGCTGTTTGACCACCAATAAGCCATGAAAAACTTAATACTAAATAACTAGTAGAGGGATTATCAAGAAAGTACAAGCTTTTTCTAGTTTAAAGCCAAAAACCAAAAAAGTCGTGTGCTTATTAGCTTAAAAATGAGTTACGAAACACATAAAATAAGCAAACAACAAACAAAAATTCCTCCTAGGCTCTGCTACTAATTGTTAACAATAAAAAATCACTAACTAGACACGATCCGGAGGTCAGAGAGGATAAAAGAAATAAGTTGCCATATTTATTAGATTAGAGAGAAAAGTATAGAGATGGAAAGATGTGTGTGTTTTCTAGAGATAGAAAAACACATATAAATTATGATACAAATGATTATCCTCACCCCTCCTTGGAAGTAAGGAGGGGGTTATATACGCCTAACTATCCTATATTATCATTTCTAGTCCTTGCGTATATAGTAAATAGTTAACTAATGTAATTATGTATAAGTCGACCTATTTTAAGGCTAACAACCCAGCAACAACAACATATTCAGCCTCAGCTGAGGACATTGCCACTGACTGCTATTTCTTAGCACTCCAACAAACTAATTTTCCACCAAGTATTTGGCAGGCACCTAAGGTGCTTTTTTTGTCCATATTATAACCAGTATAGTCTGAGTCTGAGTATCCTTTTAGATCAAAGCCTGAACATTTTGGATAATATAGACCAAGGGTAGGAGTACCTTTCAGGTACCTGAGGATTCTTTTCATAGCAGTTAGATGTGATTCCTTTGGATTGGACTGATGTCTTGCACATAAGACTGTGGAGAATTAGATATCGGGCCTTGTTGTAGTTAGGTACATCAGTGACTCAATCATTCTTCTATATGAGGTCTCATTGACTAGCTTACCAGCAAGAGCAGAACTTAAGTTGTTTGGAGGAACCATGGGTGTTTTCATTGAAAAATTATCAGAAATTTCATATTTTTTTAAGTAAGTTCCTAGTGTACTGTTCTTGATAGATGGAGATTCCATTGTCATCCTGCTTGTTTAGAGTCTAAGAAAGTAGGTAAGTTCTCCCATCATACTCATTTCAAATTTCTTTGTCATCAGTTTCTTAAACTATTTACAAAGTTTGTAACTTGTTGAGCCAAATATGATCTCATCTACATACACCTGAACAAAGAGAACATCTCCTTTTGATTTTATAGATAAACAATGTGTTATCTATTCTTCCCCTGGTAAACTTATTTTGAATAAGGAAAGTAGATAGAGTCTCATACCATGCCCTTGGTGCTTGTTTCAGTCCATAAAGGGCTTTGTCAAGCTTACCGACATAGTTAGGGAACTCACTACTTTCAAATCCATGAGGCTATTTAGCATAAACTTCTTCTTTTACTTTACCATTTAGAAAGGTACTTTTGACATCCATTTGATAAACTTTGAAGTTCATGTATGTAGCGAATGCAAGGAATATCCTGATGCTTCCATCCTTGCTACTGGTGCAAAGGTTTCATTATAGTCAATTCCTTATTCCTGACTATAACCTTGTGCAACCAATATTGCTTTGTTTTTGGTAGTTATACCATGCTCATCTTTCTTGTTCTTGAATACCCATTTGGAGCCTATGGCTATTTTTCCATAAGGGAGTGGAACAAGAGTCCATACTATGTTTCTATAGAACTGATTCAGTTCTTTTTGCAGGGCATCAACCTATCCTGGGTGCTTCGGTGCCTTAGATACCTTTTTAGGTTCTATCTCAGAGAGAAACTAAGCAAATAGACATTCACTAGTTGAGGCAGTTGTAAGCTTGGCAGCCATGCTTCTTGTAAGCATGCCTTCACCGGGATCACCAATAATGTTCACAAGTTTAGTGTGTTGGTCTTTTGACTATCTATTTTGAGGAACAAGATGATAGCTTATAGAGGCTTGATTTAATATTAGAGACTGACGAACATCAAGGACTAAAGATTCACTGATAGATACTGAGACTTTAGTATTTTTCCCTGATGGTCCTTCAGTGGGTTAGGTGATGATTTGTTCATTATGAATATTTTGTTCATCAGTCCCTTCAGTATCCTTAGTGAGAGGTATATCAGGCTCGTTTGGAGCAATCACTCCAGGGACATGTTTTTCTTGGGTGATTTCAATGAGTGAACGACCATGAGGAATAACATAGTATGAGATATCAGAATTTGCTTGATATTATTTAGATAGATCATCCTCATGAATAAATTCATTAGGAGGATATCTAGAGGAATCATTAATTCCAATCTTATCCATTTATGTATTAGTAAACCTGATGGCTTCCATACTCTCATCAAATGTCACATGATAAGTCTCATCAACTTGTTGTCTTCTTATGTTAAAGACTCTGAAAGCTTTTAAGACAAAAGAATATCTTAAGAAATAACCATCATCAGCCTTAGCATCAAATTTTCCTAGATAATCCTTGTGATTATGAATAAACATAGGGCATCCAAACACATGAAGATAGCTGATATAAGGGATTCTTTCTCTGAATATCTCATAGAGAGTCTTATCATGTCTTTTGACAATGATTGGTCTATTTTGAGTATAACAGGCTATTCTGACTACTTCAGTCTAGAAATGCTTAGAGAGTACTGATCCATTCAGCATTGTTCTAGCAGCCTCAATGAGAGTTCTATTCTTCCTTTCAGCTACACCATTTTGTTCAGGTGTATATAGATAAGAGAAGTTCTAAGAAATTCATTTCTTATCATAAAAACTCTTAAGCTCATGATTTCTAAACTCAGTCCTATTATCAGTTCTGATTTGTTTGACTTTTATATCATTTTGATTTTCTACCATCCTGATAAAAGACATAATCATTTCAGGTGCCTGACTCTTCTTCCTGAGAAAGTGAACCCATGTGTACCTTGAGTACTCATCAACAATGACTAGGGTATACTTATCATGATTTATGGACATTGGACTTACTGGTCCAAATAAATCCATATGAAGAAGATGCAAACACTTCCTGATAGAGAAGTTTTGTTTAGTTTTGAATGAAGCTCTATGGTGCTTCCCCTTTTCACATGTTGACCAAGGTCTATCCTTTGAATAAACTAGGAAAGGGAGACCAAGAACTTTGTTTTGTTTTGCAAGTTTATTAATGTTCTTAAAATTGAGATGTGATAGCCTTTTATGTCATAGCCAGTTTACACTTTCTGAGGCTTTAGCAAAGAAGCATGCTCCATTTAGAGTCAGTGATGACATGTCAAGGACATATACATCATTTCTTCTAGGTTCTATCAGGATAATTTTTTTTATTAGCATTAAAGATTGTTCCTTGCTTATCATCAAGTTGTACAATATACTTAGCATCACAGAGTTGACTAATGCTAATTCGATTGTACTTAAGACCATTTACAAAGGCTACTTTTGTGAAAACAATACCCTCACGGTTTATTAAACCATATCCCTCAGTAATACACGACGAGTTATCACCAAACACTACCTTAAGACCTGGTTGCTCTACATATTTGTGTAGATAACTCTTGACACCAGTCATACTCATTAAACATCCACTGTCCAGGTACCAAATAGGCTCCTTGTTGTGTTTCTACACAAATAATAAACTTAGGTTAGTTTCTTTTGGGAACCTGCTTTTTTGTGGGCTCCCTGGCCTTTGTAGCTTGAATTTTCTCATCTCTTTTGAAGTGATCAAACTCATTGTGGTCAGTGGTAGAGTGTATAATGCTTCCACATGTATTACACTTAACACCAATTGAAGACTCACTAGACTAAGAGGACTCAGCTAGTACTCCTCCTCTGATATGAATGACACGATTGTATCTGTTAGGATTGATAAAAGTGACGATCTTATTGAGATAAATGTCTTGTAATAAATAATGAAATATTATTGTGTAATAGGTTAGGTAGATGGTAAATAGTCAAAGACTATAAGTCAAAGGGGCTAAATTGTAAATGTCTAGAAGACAAGGGCTCCATGGTAAAAGGGTATAAATACCCCTCCACACCTCATTTGTGAGGTGTGTCTCAAGGTGTTTCTTAATCTCATTCTAATCTTTCTCTAATCCTCCTCCTCCCTCTTTCTCTCTCTACTTTCTCTCTCTAGATTATCACTATATTGCTTATTGATCCTGAATTTCAGACCTAACAAGCGGTATCAGAGCTGCATGAGCGATTTAGTGGTGTTTTGGAGAGCTTATTCAGATTGCTTATTCCGACAGCTTATTCCAGCAGCTTATTTCGAGCTTATTTTGATCTTATTTTGAGCGTATTCTGTTCAGATCTGCTTATTTCGTGTGCTTTTTCAGTCCTGATCTGCTGTGCTTATTTTCGTGTGCTTATCGAGTCAAAACTGCTTATTTTTGGTCAAACAGTCAATTTAGCTTATTTTGTGCTTATTTGTAATTTCTGTTGGGGTTTTATACAACCGAAATTGATTGCTTACGGTTTTATCGTAAGAATTGTGGCAAGATTAGTTCAAAAATTGCTTATTTGTGCTTATTTTCAAAATCAGTAGTCAAATTCAGTAAAAACAGTTGTGATTTTCAAATTCAGTAGTTGATTAGTCAAATTCAGATGTTTGACTGGTCAAATTCGGAAAAGTTTGTTACAACATCATTGACTGGTCAAACTCGGTCCATAACTGTTTTTATCAATTTTTGACTCGTCAAATTCTGTGTAAAGTCAAATTCGATTGTTGACATTGTTTTTACCTGTTTTTACCGAGTTTGAAAACAAAAACGAAAAACTAAAAATAGATCTCAGATTTGTTTCTTGGTTTGTGTTTATCTAAAAGATCTAATCACATTTCAAAACAATATCATCATTGATTTGTCTCGGAAACCAAACTCGATAATCAAACTCGGAATCCATTTTCGACAAAGGATCTCAAACTCGGAAAACTAAACACTGATTCAATAACTGCTCCAGATCCAAAACTTGGAATCAAGTTTATCACAAACTCGGAACCATTTTCGGCAAACCAATGTGTAGCAAAATTTGGTTTGTGTGTGATTGAGGTTTTACGTTTAGTTTGTTAGTATTCGGATTGAATTTTGTTTTGAGATATCATTTGAGTTTGTGTTCATGATTGATTTGGTTTGTGTGGAACTGATAGTTTATGTGTGATTTGGTTTGTGTGATATTTGTGATTGAATTTTTGTGTTGAAATTTTTTGGGTTCGTTGTGATATATACAGAAAATGGGATCAAACGAGAAAATAGTTCAATTACTTCAAAAGACACAAACACTCTTCAAACAAACACAACGTGACAAAGAGGAAAAATATCTTAATGATATTATTCAGTTACAAGATAAAATTAAAGATCTTGAAAACGTTGTTTGTAAAATGGGCAGATCAACTAACACACTTCGGTTGCTTACAAGTGAACAAAAAGCTTTTAAGGACAACTTACATAAGTCGGGTGTGGGATATAACGGTCCTTTTGTTCTTTCACAAGCTTATGCTAAAATTCCTAAGTTGTATCGTGCTTCTGAACTTTGTGATAAAAATGAACAACTGCATGTGTTTGATTCTGAGGAAACTCTTGAGGATGCTGAAAAGAGTCAATTAAAAATGAATGAGTTTCAAAAAGATGAAAAAGTTCAAGAGTTAAAGATTCAACCAATCGACTACGAAAAGTTGAACAAACTTTATAAAGACTTTGTTCCTCAAAAAGAGCTTTCTGCTGAGCAAACATATTTTTCATCTTCTTCTATTCCCTGTGTTAAAGATTATGTTAAGATTCTGGAAACAAAAAGTATGCCGAGTGAGTTACCTTTGATCAACGAATTATTCAATATAAAAGTTGGATTTGAAAAGCTGTCTCTGTTAATACACCAGAACAGTAAAAGGGAAAGCATTTTTTACACATCAAAGGCAGAGATAGAACGTAATGATTTTTGTCGAGAAAAAGTCAAACCACTTCTTAATGAATTACAGGTTTACTTTGATGACTTTCAGAATCTATTTCAAAGGGATATAAAAGAAATGAAAGATGCGTTTGAGCAAAATGATGTCTATCTTGATGAAATTGAGAATCAAAATGATTTGTTGAAAGATCAACTTTTGGAAGCATCCTTAACTGAAGATATCAAGAATCTTGTCATAACTTCTTGTATGGAAATAAGGAATAAGGATTTACATGATGAAATTGAAAGAATTTCAAAAGAGTCAAAAGATGTTTCAAATGAGAGTAAAACAGTTGATACGGCTTGTAATGATGCATTTGAAGTCAAACAGGAATTGTCAAAAAGAATTGTTGAATTGGAAAAAGATTTGTCAAAATCTGAGGCAAAGGGTATTGCTTTTGAAATCGCACTTCAACACAAGTCACGAGAAAATAATTCTTTGAAAACTGTGCAAAAAGAAAATGAGAATTTTATGGCATCATTACAACTCGAAAATGCTCATTTGAAACAGACTTATAAAGATTTGTTTGAGTCGGTTCAAAGGTCAAAAGTTGAGACACATCAATGTGATGAAGCCAAAGTTAAGGACGATTTTGATGAGATTGAAACGAGAAACATTGAGTTGGAATATCGTGTGGCGTCATTAATTAAGGAGAATGAACATTTGAAGTTGACTTACAAAAACTTGTTTGATTCAATCAAAAAGTCGCGGGTCCAAACAAAAACTTCAAATGTAACACAAGACGAGGCAGAAAATCTGAAGTCTCAATTGTTTGAATTTGCTGAAACTAAGTTCAAAAACATTCTCGAAAAAATTGAATTTTTCAAAAAGAAGCAGTTGGATATTTCTGAACTTAACATGGAATCGGGGGAGAATGTTTGTGATAATGCCAAATGTGAGTTTCTAACAAAGTTTGTCGAGCTTGAAAAGGTTTTAACTCAACAAACAAAAGATTTTAATGACGTCAAGCTTGAATTGTCGAACAGAACAGCTAAATTTGAGGCGTATTTTGAAAAACTTGAAAAAACGAAAGTTGTTCTTGAACGACAATTGGCTCGTAAGGTTGATGATTCTAAAGCTGAAAAGGATCAATTTTTGAAAGAAATTAATCATTTGAGAACTCAATTGGAAAATCTGAAAGGAAAGTCTGTGCAAACTAAGTTTGATAAACATTCAATTTTGGGAAAACCACCAGCTGATAAATTGTTGATAAACTCTCAAATTTCAAAATCATGGTTTACTCCCAAAGTTGATGTGCAAAAGAGTTTGTCAAAACCAGTCACTACACAGTCTTTGCCTAAAAATGAAAAAGATCAGCTTTTAAAACGAATTGCATATTTGGAATCAAAATTGGCATCTCAAGATATTCGTTCTTGTCAAAAAGAATATCATGAGTTGAGGACTTCATATAATGCTTTAAAAGTGAAGTTTGATTCTCTTAATCGGCAAAAATGGAACATCAATGTTTCAAAATCTTCAAAACCTAAAGAAAGTGTTTCGGAAAAGGTTCACACGGGTGAATCTTCAAAACCGTTTTCACGAAGGGTTTCTCAGTTTACAACCTATTCTTTACAAAAAGATAGGAAGTTTTCTAAGAAATCTCAAAGTTTTGAAACATTTTCTCCTCATAAGGGTTTTAAGACAAGAGCTTCAAATGAAAATAATCAATCTTTTGAAACATCACACTCGTGTTTTACACCGGTAAAACAAGTGTGGAGCCCAATTAAGGAATCTCAAACTTTTGAAGCATCTTCTTCTCAAAAGAGTTTTAAGACAAGTACTTTCAAAGGAAAGAATCACGTTTTTGTTACTCCACACTCTCGTTTTACACCGGTAAAACAAGTGTGGAGGCCAAAGCAAAGTCATTCGAAATCTTTCAAATATTCCAAATCAGAAATGCTTTCGATGCAAAACAAGAATGACTTTGCTTCAACCATCAACAAGAAAGGAAGAGTTTCAAACGAAACAAATTTTCAGGATGTTTCATCAAATGACATTAACAAATGGAAATCTTCTTCGTCAACAAGATTTAAAACTCCATTTGAAACACCGAGTTTCAAAAATCAATGGAATATCAAGAGGAATTTTAAATCTCCGTTGATTCCACGAGAGCTGTTTTCAAATGAAACACCGGTTTCAAGCCCTCGTTGGAACTCAACATCTTTACATCGACTTGACACAACTTTCAATTGGTTTTCAAAATTTGGTAAACCCGTTAGCACCGTGCTTAAATGGGTTCCAAAAGTTGTTGTCTAAATTCGATGTCAATGGTTTGTAATCATATATCAGATTGCAACCCGTGCTTTAAATAAAAGGAAAATGTACGTTTCAGTGCATTTATCCTTAACAACGAAAAGAGAAATCTTTTCGGTCTTGAGCTATTCAAATAAAACATTCAAAGTTTTGTAGCTCAAGTCAATGGTTTGTAATCATATATCAGATTGCAACCCGTGCTTTAAATAAAAGGAAAATGTACGTTTCAGTGCATTTATCCTTAACAACGAAAAGAGAAATCTTTTCGGTCTTGAGCTATTCAAATAAAACATTCAAAGTTTTGTAGCTCAAGTCAATGGTTTGTAATCAAATGTCAGATTGCAACCCGGTCTTCAAATAAAAGGGAAGTGTACGTTTCAGTGCACTTTACCTTAAAAAGAAGAGAAATCTTCTTGTTTTGAGCAAAAATTATTCAACTTTTTCAAAAAGATTTTCAAAAATCTTTCAAAAGTTTGCTCATCAAAATGGTTTGTTTTTAAATTTCAGATAACAACCCGGTTTTCAAATAAAAGAAAAGTGTACGTTTCAGTGCGCTTTATCTTTAAAAGAAGAGAAATCTTCTTTGTCCCGAGTAATTTTTTATCAACATCTTTTCAAAAAAGTGTGCTCGGGACATACGACTTCTAAGTATATGTCAGCTTAGGACTCATTCTTCAAATAAAGGAAAGTGTACATTTTTGTACATTTATCCTCACAACGGGAAGTTTACAACTTCTTGGACTTGAGCTATTTCATTTAAGATATTCAAAATCTTGAGCTCAAGTAAAATGGTATACAAAAGTTTGAACACAAATTTTCAAGAGTTACTCAAAAAGATTTATCAAAATCTTTCAAAGTGTGTGTTCAACACTCCCTTCCTCATTCACTCATTTGATATTTTTTGAGGGGGAGTATAAAGAAATGTTTTGAACAAATGAATAATAATCAATTTAAAAGTAGTTGTTGTCAAGTTTGTTTATATCGATAAGCGTGCAAATGGTAAAGATTGTGTCCGGTTACCATCGTTTCATGAATTTAACAGGATAAGGAGTGAGCAATCTACTGACCATACGTTTTAGATATCGACATACTTTGACACAAGAGATGCACCTTCTGGCTCTTTAATGCCCAGGTCTGAACCTCAATCTGAACAATCTTTTGATGACATTCAAATACAGAATGAAGAACAAGATTCAGATTCAGATGAAAATAACAATGCTTATGTTCTAAAGGTTCAGTCCACAACATCATGGTTCAGACCAATACCAGAAGAAGACAGACCAACAACACCTGAACCAGAATGGATCATTCCTTCAAATGATTACCCTTAACCAGAGAACAACTGGGCAAATGTATATGTCACAACGTATCAAGACCCTGAGAAGAACAAGCTTCAAAGGAAGACGGGTGATATAGGATCCTTTATCAAATGGTTCTGCAAACGAACAGGAAAGAAGAAGCTCTGCAAAGCTGATTTGGAAGGTCCAACTGAGGGGTCTACCCAGGGACATTCCCATATTTAGAAGATAGGACCTTAGGTATATGATGGAGGTAGAATGTGAATGAGAATATTTTTACTAAGCATGAGTTATCATCGGAACAATCACAACAAGATGATAATGAGACGTGCTTAGTTTAGACATTGAAGGGGTGAAGAATGAAAAAAATTATGGATTAGGGTGAAAAGAAAGAAGCCCTCCAACAAACTTAGGCAAGAAACTTGGTCAATACATATTCTATGCGAATATCACAAAGAGAAAATATTTGGGTATTAAAGAAAGACATCATGGACCCAGTGATGCAATGCACAACCTTCCCAAGCTACTCAAGATTCTCTCAAAAGAATTCTTGTTGTCATTGTCACGGAATTAAATGCATAATCTATAGACATCACACTCCGAGATTGTTTGATATTAAAAAAGGTTGACAGTCTGCTCCATCCAGCCTCCGATCACTAAACCAAAACACATATAGAGTCTAAGGGCTAAATGAGATCAAGTCATAAATCTCACATAGGACACAAAATACATTGTATTAAATATCAAAGATAACAAAAAGTACAAGATCCGCTTAAAAAATTAAAATGGGTTTTTCCTAAAAAATGTGATAAGCATGTCTTAGTGACATTGTCCTGAACATTTCCAGAGTGATACTTACATAAAGTAATTCACAATGATGATGGAAAATCCTACCAGTGCTTAACATCAAGCCCACCTGAACGTGAGGTCACTAATTTGAAAATGAATGATTTATGAATTCCAATTTAGATGTTAACTAGTAACCTAAGTGATCTAGTTGTTATCGTGTTTTTTAGAATTTGTTTTTGAAAAACACAAACAACATTTCCTTGATTCATTCAAGTGAAGTGTTGGATTACCAAGGTTACTTATGATATCACAATTTTGATAAGGGGAGATTGTTGGATTTGAAGTTAGTAGTTGACTCTCATGCTTCGACCGCACTTCACACATGACTACACTATCGAATATTCAGGTGCAACAAGATTATGATTATGTTTGATGGTCATCAAATGCAATCAGGGAAGAAAGTGTTACTAAGCTGAAAATTTTAATAGAGTGCAACAATTAGGGGAAGAATGTGAAGTATGAGTAACAATGGTTTGTTTATTTGGGGGGAAGCAATTGGGGGGAAGAACATCAACAACATCTCTACCTTTTAGAAACAAGAACACCGTCATATTCATTCCTTCATATCTCATACTCAAAGTTCAAAGATACACTTCCGCAACTCTGATAAAACAAAGAACTTCCTCAAATCGTCAAGTTGTTGATCAAGACAAAAGTTCTACATGAGGAAGATTGTAAGCTGTAAAGAAAGTATGAGTATGTTGGTTAGAAGCTAAGAAAGTATGAGTATGTTGGTTAGAAGCTTTAAAAGACAAATCAAGATGGATTCGCGGTAAAGAATGATGACATGAAAAGATCTCAAAGGAAAAGGAAAAAGAAAATGAAAAGATAAAGATCAAGATCACAAGAGCATGATTGGAACAAGACCACTATTACACAACAAGACTCAAGACAAACAAGCGTTAAAGTTCAAAGATCAAAGTCACAAGAGAGATCTCAATGAAAGTTCAAAGATCAAAGTCACAAGAGAGATGATCATCCTTTAGGGGGAGATTGTTACGAATAAGGAAATGATGATCATTAATGCAATCAAAGAGAGATCTCAATGATCGTCCCTTGGGGGAAGATTGTTAGGATTGATAAAAGTGACGATCTTATTGAGATAAATGTCTTGTAATAAATAGTGAATTAATATTGTGTAATAGGGTAAGTAAAAGGCTTGTGACTAAAATAAAGTCACAAGACTTGGCTAAATAGAAAAAGTCTAAAAGTCAAAGGGGCTAAATGGTAAAAGTCTAAAAGTCAAGGGCTTTATGCTCATTATTTTAAATGGGTATAAATACCCCTCTACCACCTCATTTGTGAGGTGTGTCTTGTATGTGTAGTCAAGTTTCATTTCATTTTCTCCTCCCTCTTTCTCTCTCTACTTTCTCTTTCTAGACTTAACACTATATTGTTTATTGATCCTGAATTTCAAGAACTAACACATACCACTCCTATCCTTGCTAGGTTCCCCCACATTTCCTCTTTTCTCAACCTTCTTAATTGATCCATTTCTCACAGCCTCATCAGTCAGTGCACCAAAAATCTGTACAGCCTTTTGTATAGTCTTTGGCTCCGTTGCTGCCACCATCCCACAGATTTGTGAAGCAAGGCCATATACATACCTCTTAATCATCCTACTCTCTAGAGTTACCAAATGTGGAACTAACCTAGCCAGCTCATGAAACCTATCAGTATACGCAGCATGACCAGCCCCGACCATGGCGTGATTCCACAACTCAGATTCCAACTTTTGCATCTCATGACTAGGAAAAAACTCTTGTATCATCATAAACTTAAAGTCATTCCATGACATACTAACAGCAACTTCCCAGCTTAGCGTACGGATCTGAGAGTTCCACCACATTAAAGCCTTACCCACAAATGAACCAGCAGTGTATTTCACTTTTTGTCAACACTACAACCACTCATATCTTGTACAGACTCCATTTTCTCAATCCAACAAGTAAGAACAACAACACCTCCCTTACCATCATATTCCTTAGGGTTATAAGCTAAGAACTCCTTATATTAACAACCTACCCAGTTGCCATTTACTATTACATTCCCAACGTTCTCATTAACCATATTACCATTCTGATTTCCAACATTTCCTCGGTTACTAATCTGAGCTAGCATGGCGGGTAAGATGATCGTCGAGAAGTCAGGGCTCCCCTATTGGCTCCCTCTACATTCCTATTGACTCCCTCTATACCCCTATTAGCTCCCAAACCCTGGTCATTTCCTTGACCATTCAAGTCATCAACACACTCATCATTACCTTCTCTACGTATTCTACCCCTTCCACCTCTACCAACCCGTACACCCGTTCCCCCTCCTAATGATTCGGCAGCAGGCCGGCCAGCACTTTAGGTCCTCATTCTTGGCGGAATTATCTATACGAAGGAGAACATAGGCAACGTTAGGTAGGCAAGAAGATTTACCTATATATAGAATATCTTACTATATATACAGATATACACATAACACCACCATACGGTGTCACCGTCGATTTTTGTGAACAACATTACTAAGTAAGAGTGAGTTGTGATACGCTTATAAATACGTTGGCCATCGTACTTATATTCGCATCCTTTACCAGTCATATTCAATATTGAGCTCACGCATTTCAATGACTGACATAACTAAAGCACAAAACCGCGAACACATAAAAGCAAACAAAAGTGGAACACCGTGCACATAGATCCTATACGCAACTAAATGACGGATCTTAGGCTATAGTCTAGGCCAAACCACCTAGTTCTCTATAACCTTGGCTTTGATTACCAATCTGTCACACCTCGATAATGGCAGAAACTCGGGAATGAAACATAATGATCAATCATAACACAAGATACAAAATAGAGAAAACTGCAATGCATAAACTTTAAGTGCTATGAAGACCATCAACCTCGAACAACCTCGAGTGATGTCCCAAATCACAACTAAAATCCACAATCTCTTACAATTATTCAAATGCCCTCACAGGGGTCCATAATCCAAACTTAATCCAAAACATCCAAATACTAGAATCAAACAACAAGAA
>BQNB010077873.1:0-29502 GCA_026074375.1 Tanacetum coccineum
CGCATACACTTTGGTATATTCACAAAGTCTTAATCTTTGTTATTTTGGACTCTTCCAAGGTAACAAACTCTTTATATTCTAAAGAATCGATCAAGGCGTGGGATCAACACCTATGTAATTCTAATGGGAAAAGGGGGGTTATCAGCCTGAGAGACTGGCACGGTTTGGTTAGTGACTACAATCAATTCAAGACACTGTTACCCACATAAGCTAATAGACAAAAGATAAACAAATGTTAAAAAGCATGGATGAATAAAGCCATTACAAACAAGACAAGACCATAACAAGAGACATGATCCAGAGGTCGGGGAGGATTAAACAAATATTTAGCCATATTATTTAGTGAGAGAAAGGAAAGATGTGTGTATTCTAGAGAGAGAAACACATACCTTATTACAAGTAAAATGAATCCTTACCCCTCCATGGAAGTATGGAGGGGATATATATAGGTCGTGACTCTCTAAACTATCATAACTAGACATTTTAGGTCCCTGTGAGTCTTACCTATTTATACTAATGTAATTCTGTATTAGCCGACATATTTTAGGTCCATGTGAGATGGTAAATCCAAGGTCGTCCTAAGAGCTAATTTTAATTAGTTTTAATTTGAAGTGTCACGTTTTGAAAATGGTTTGAGATTGATTTTGAAAACAACATGAAAGTAAATTGCGAATAAGTAAAAGTGATAGAAGTAATCAAGGAGAGAAGCGTGCTAGCCTAGCCATTCCATTACTACCATTATAATATGTTTTCATGTGCAATGTTATACCATGGTTTCATTAGTGGTTTCTAAAGTCGACAGACCTGAATAGATATCTTTAGTCTATCCTATAATTCCTGCAATCCCGAATCCCTCGAAAGTCACGAAAGTAGGGCAACCAGGTCATAGTGATTAATCCTAACTATCCCAAGAACTAGTCTAATAACCTATACATACTATTAACCCTCTCTAAAAGAGTTCCTGTGCTTTTTAATTATATTAGGTGATAGAGGCGATAACATGATTAGTTCCTACACTAGGGTTAGAATAATCATCCTTCCCTAGTACCCTGTTAATCCTATGTTCAAGTGGTAAAATAACAGGATTAACATGATCTAAACCACCCGCAATACTACCAAAACCCAAGGTTACACGATAGTCAAAAGGATATCCACATAAAAACGTGTATCTAACGAAAACAATATTATAAGCTAGTAGATTTGGTGACTAGGCAACATTAAAATGCTTAGCCGTCATGGAAAAACCATCAAGAATTAAAAAAATGTAATCAAGTAAGGTGACCAATATCATACTTAAGCAGATGTTTTTACGATTACAAACAAAATAAAATTAAGTTATCAACAATTCCACTCAGTCCAAAAAAACTTAAATTCTTAATCACCAACTCAATAAAAAAAAAAAAAAAAAAAAAAAACCCCCCCCCCCCCCCCCAAAAAACAAAAAAATTATATATATATTTTTTTATATAAAATAAAAAACCCCCCCCCCAAAAAACCAATATATTAATATTTATTTTAAAAAAACTTTTTTTATTTATAAAAAAACTACCCCCCCCCCCCCCCCCCCCCCCCCCCCCCCCCCCCCCCAAAAAACCCCCCCTATAATTTTTTATTTCAATATATTATTTGTTTTTTTTTATTCTGGTGCAATGGTTGATATCGAATTGACTGAATGAGGAGTCTATTTATAGATTTCAAATAGTTTACGGCGTAACCTTTTAGGGGTTTATGCCGTAAACTGCAGACGTGCACTTTCCATCTTGTAGTCTTAAAGGATGTTACGGCGTAATCAATTTTCCACGTTACACTGTAATGTTGACTCAGAAAACTCATCCTCCCATAATAATAATGTTACGACGTAAACCTTGCATGTGGTTACGTCGTAATCTTGCTGGGTGACATGTCTTGCCTCAAATAGGTTACGGCGTAACACTATCATAGGGGTTACGCCATAAAGTCTCATAAGAATCCGTGTTTTCTTCATCTTTACGTCCTTTTCACGTGTTTCTTGTCATATACTTGCATTTTACCTGAAAATAATGAAATAACCATAAAAGTATCAAATTCAAGTATTTATAAGACAATTACAAGTATTTTTAGGGGAAAATTGACACTAAAAAGTATCAAATATTTGATGTCATTACAAACACATATATACATAAGCATCTGATGTGTCGTTGTGTGATTGTAATTTATATTTTAAGTTTTAAATTTATATTTTGTCGACTTAACCAAAAACAACACTTTAATAGGCTGGGTGTACCCAGTCAGATGGGAGTTTCATGGTAAGTAGGGTTTCAATCACTAAGAGCGAGACACAATCTTTAAATTTATTAATATTTTGGTTATCTAAACTAAGTTAATTCTATTCTATGTTGAACCTATGATAAATCTATGTTAATCCTAAATCTAACGGATAAGGGGGGTTTTCAGCCTGAGAGATTGGCACGGATTTTGTGGTGACTAAAATCAACTTAAGACACTAAAACACACGCAAGTAAATTAACAGAAGATGAAAGAGCGATCTAGCCAAATATAAGAAAACTGTATTAACCATTATTAATCCAATTAGAACATTGGTTTGTTTATTTAGTGCAATGATTACTTATCTTGAGGCGGCATATCATTCTTAAGACTTAGGCGGTACTTCTTCCTAAGACCTAGATATGATGGGAATTCTGGTCACATTAACCTTGCATAAAAGCATCCATTATTTGCTGATTATATTTATTTAGGGATTAAAGCAATGGTGATCTTGTTAAACCCTATCTCATAGAGACTCTACCCACTTACTGCTTAAAGGCAATTCATACACTAGTAGTCCACTAACCAAGTCTTTACCAATTAATCGAGAACGTACTCATTAATCCCAAGGGTCACCTACCGGTCCAACTAAGCTCACAATCTAAGGGAAAATATAGGTTATTATTCGTGATCCTATTGGTCTAAATGTATAAATCACTATATGGAGAGCCATCTTGGCATGTAGATTACTTGGTCCGTAGCACTAGATCCATTTGAATGATAGGTCGCATACAAAAGCACGTAAACATGTATAAACTAATATACATAAACAAGCAATCAACGATAAATTAAGTAATCGAGATAAACAAACCAAACATTCAAATCTTAATAATAATGGCTAATACCCGAAGGTATTAGTCTTCAAACGTCATAATCAATCCAAATAATAATTTAGCCAAGGTAAACTAACCGAGTTAACGAATGATACCAAAAACTGAACAATTACAAGAGTATAGGAGTTTACAAGTTGTTTCCTATGGAATTAATTACGTTGCAAGACCTCTTCTGCTCTTCTAAAAATCGACTTTTATGGTTTAGGTATCGAAAATATGATTTAGCCAATGAAAACCCGTTTTTAGGTTTTCTATTTATAAGGCCTGGAATTCGGTCGATACGGCGTATTGACTGAGGTCAATATGACGTATCGGGGGTTTCTTGGAGTAGGGACCACGTTTGATATCTTCCAAATATTTATTCCATAACTTGAATACGGCGTATAGATCTTCTCTGGATATGGCGTATTGGATCTTGTTCCTTCGTGGTCTTTTGTGAAGTGCAGGCACATATATGTCGTATCTTCCTTGATGGATACGGCGTATAGGATGTCAGAACAGTTTCTTCATATTTCTTCATTTAAGCTCCAGATTGCATGCCTTTTTGCTAATATTCACCAAGTACTCCATAATTACTGCAATTCTCAAATACAAACGATTAAGTAACAATTCTTTGCAATAATTATAAAAAATAGGTTATTTACATGGGATAAATGATGCTATAAAAGTAATGTTATTTTATGTCATCAAATATCCCCCCACTTGAATCCTACTTGTCCTCAAGTTGCCTTTAGAAGTTTATGAAAAAGTATCCCTAAGGATTTTTCCGTTTAAGCATTTATTTGATCTATTACAAGTATACAACCAAACACCTCACGAAATAGATAGATGAAAACACTTAAATCACTCAACTTATCTATGTGGTAACATGGTAAACTATTTTTTTCGCTCAATGATGGTGTGACGAGAATGATATATAGGCTTGGCAAGGATACACATCTCCATGACTAGAACTAAGGAGTAGCAAGTTTATAAAGGTAAAATGGGTTTTTATTATAATGCTTAAGGTTGATAATTCTACAATCTTTCACCAAAAGTACTCACAACAAGGCAGTGAATAACACATTACATGGCGTAACGACGAATAGAAACTGTGTATTCGATAACATCCTCATTTGGTTTAACTAAGGGTTAGGATGAAGAATGATAAGGGTGTGGATCTTCTACACTTTCCCAAATATAATAAAACATCAGGCAGTGAATTCTCGTCATACATTGGCGTAACGATAGATTAGACATGCATGACTCGATCATATCCTTATTCGAGTAAAACCCAAGGTTATGATAGGAAAGGAATAAATTTTGTTAAAATAAAAAATTACAAACAAATAGACTAAGGTTCAAAAGTTGGTACAAGTTTCGGTTGGATAGACACTTTTCACGACCGTTACCATGAAAAAAGGACACAACTATTATGCAAACGTACTTGATTTTGATAATAAAATAAACAACTAAGTGGTGTTCCGTAATGGTCAACTTCTCAATCATCTCATACTTTACATACTTTTACAATACAAGTGGCGATATCTACCACTTTATACAAAACTTTACATCGTTGACTTATAAGACGTATCAACGAATAATCGATCCTTGATATAATTCCTTCGGTTTAAGCTTTTGCGAAACGATTATCTTCAAACTTTTCCTCCTCTTTTTTGTTGCGTTTTTTCTAATTTTTTGTTTTTTTCTTTTTTTCATACTAACTACGAGACTCGGTGTAATTTTACCATCTTCATGATCATAATAATTCTGGATAATTCCTTCGATAATTCTTCAGTCTTCGGACGCACCAATAATTGTGATGGTAATAAAAATACATGAGTTTTGACTACTTTATACATTCCCATTTGCAATGTGAAAATTTCTTCCCAACCGTACCAAAGATAGAAATTTGACATAAGACTAAGGAAATACACACTTTACACTTTAAGCGACTAGAAACTGATAAATGGACTTAATCTAACAGGGTAGGCTAAGGTGTAAAGGTGTAACGAAACAAACAGTTGGTGTTATTCCTAAAGGATTGGCTCTATAGGTTTTTCTAGGGGTATCTTACTCTTAAGATGATAGTAAACAAAGGGTTTATACGGGATTTAACTAACCAGTGTAGTTAGTTAATAAAACAACATATAAAGGCTTTTTGGGTGTAATCCTAGAAATTTACCAATTTAAACAAGTTACTCCATCTAAATCTATAGTACTCATTATTGTGGTCTCGAATAGATATACCAAGCCAAGTTCTAAAGTCTACAACATCACTAGCACACTCATATTTTTGTGGAATTTAGGTAAACATTTGGAAACGGATAAGGTTAAATCCTCACAATATCTAATAAGGGTTATTGTGTGCGGGTTATGTAACAAGTAATTTCACAAAAGTATGCTTGAATTTTTTTTTTTTAAATGATAAGCTTACTTTAAGAATTTTAGAGTAAAAAAATAGGACAAGTATGATTTAAATTCCATCCCCCACTTGAATTATACAATGTCCTCGTTGTACAAATAAAACATTAAAAACGGGAATTAAAAGAATTAGAATGAGAAACTCCCCTAATAGTTTGCTCGGTAGATTCTCCAAGTTGAGTTTATGAGCAAGGATGTGTGTTGTAAATGCGTCTGGATACCATCATGACTACAATCACACATAGGATTCCAGATGATTGATACTTCACCAACTTTGTCAATTTCTTTTCAGTGAGGTCCTGTGCAAAATATAGGAAAAACATGTAAAGTCCTATCTCGGTACCTACGGTTAATTATAAATAAATTAAATAATAAACTATACAGGAGACCAATACGCCATATCCATAAACTAGAATACGCCATATTGAGAAACCTGTAAAAAGTATCTAAGTACAGGTCAGTCTGTTCAATATGCCGCATCATGTACATGAATACGCCGTATAGACAGAACTGACATTAATGTTTAAAGTGCATAAAAGTAAATGACTGATAACGTCCAGACATTCAATACACCATATGGTATGGAGCATATACGCCGTATTGATGTCTAGGAAGACAGACTCGATAAAAATAAATAACAATCCGGGTTGTCTGTAACACCCCCAAATCTGGGTAGCAACGGAATGTTGAATATCCGAAGGCGTTACTTCATAGATCAATAGCACAAGATATGAGAACGACCACTAAACGTGTCGTTTAAAAAGATACATTGGATTTAACAAAATACTTGTTCATTACATAAGCTTATAGCTTCAAATTGTTCGACAATATAACTAAAGATTTCTGTTTATAACAAATGTTCCCAAAATGTAATACGCCTCAAATCTTTAGTATTGACTCTCCAAGGAGTGACTCCCAATGTATCTTGGCACCTCGTGCCTTATTGACCTGAGAAAAACATGCTTTAAAACGTCAACATAAAGTTGGTGAATTCATAGGTTTATGTATGTAAATGGTAGGTCCGCAAGATTTCCAAGTGTATGATTAAGAACAGATGCTACATCATGAAAAAGTATTACGTTTCTTAAGCTCATGGACACTCTGGGATGGTCGACATGTATGAATGTAATAAATTGCCAATATTTGCCTATGAATGATGCTCTAACCCGCAACATCCCAAATCCGACATGGTATGCATTCGTTGGTTCACTCCGTGACACTAGTGAGAGTTACTCACTCGGATGGGGATGTCAATCCCAAATAGATTTATTTATAACACTCGCGCTTAAAATCCAGTAATTGACAGTTCATGATAATGGGCTTAGTGGGTTATTGCTACTTAGGCAAACACGTAATCATAGTGTAAAATGTACACTTGCGTCCAATTTGTAAAACAAAGCATGTTCTTACCCCAAAGATGTAAATTATTTAAATAACTGTAAAACATGGGGCTATGATTTACCTTAGTAAGTAGTTCTACTGGAAATGGATAATTATTAATCCAGTAAAAGGATCACACTATCAAATACCTAAGTAAGTACGACCAGTCTTAGTCAACAAGTTTAGGCTAACGACTCTTGTGTAAACTACAATAAATTGCAAGTTTATATATACTGTTATCACTGGTGTGGTGGTGCACATGTTTATTGTATTTTTATTCACTTAATGGCTCTTGGGAAGGTATACGATCACACACGTTCTAGTTTACGTATAAACGTTATTAATAAATATTCATATTTATTAAGTCGTGGTTTAACTTGTATAATATCCGGATATAACTCGTCCGGTATGTTAAGTATTGATAAAATCACTTTCGTTCATGAAGTACCCTTAGGTTTTCTATATTTACAAAAACAGTCCCTATGTTTATGAAAATATAGTATTTACACTTTAAACCCTTAGGTTTCCAAAGTTACACTTTTAGTCCTTCAATTTTTCAATAATTACCCCTTAGGTACTTATGTTCTCAAATAGTCCTTTAAAGTTCAGAATTGTCAAAACAGCCCCTAGACTTTATGGAAAACAGTTTTGACAGTTTTAACCCTCAAGTTTCAAAATTGACACTTTTAACCCCTCAATTTACAAAAATCGCATTTTAAGTTCGATTGAGTTCTAAAAAGTGGCAACAAGTTTTATTAAGCTCCAATAAGCAAAACCAACTGTTTTGGCTTATAAATAAGCTCGGATGGGCTTATTTAAGCTTATTGAGCTTATTGGGCTTTTCGGTCCAATAACCATAACCCGAATGGTACAAAAAGGTTTTTCACATGATCCATCTTATTTTTATAGCCTCAATAAGCATGTAAGATTTATATTAAGCTGTTTTTGATGCATGGCTTATTCAATAAGCTGTCACGCTTGTTAATGGGCTTTTTGGGCCCATTATGGACCCGATAACCATTTTAAGCTTTTGGGCTTTCTCCTTTATAGCCCATTAGCTTTTATAAGTTCATATGAAGCCTAGTAAACTGTTTAAGCTCACAAATAAGCTGCCAACACTTATTTGCGGCTTATGGGCTTTCATGGTTCACTGTAATGGGCTAATAAGCCTATTAAGGGTTCGGTTTGCTTTCTCTATCTGCTTAGGTACCTTAGGGTCCATATGATTTCAATAAGCACATTTAGTCTCTTAATAAGCTCGTGGAGCATATCAATAAGCTGTGGGCCCACCAGGTTGGCTTATTGGGCCTATTGGGCCTATACGCGGCCATGCTTGGGTTTAACGAGACCATATGTAGCCCGTTAACCTCCCTAGTGTTCCTTAGGTTTTGTTGGGCTACTAGGAATCATTGTAAGCTCATTTAGTACTCGAAATGGTTGTGTTTGTCATACATAAAAGTCTAGTAACGTCGTATACACTTTCCCAAGCCACGATATCAAGTTTACTTAGAAAGTTTATGTATGGTTTTCGAGAAATTCATGTATATGAGTTGGTGTTCACGTTGGTGTTCACATTTTCATATAAATGAACACATTTAAGACCTTGCTTATTATTAAGTCTCTTTATACACGTTTCCTTGTATCCTAGCACTACATAAAGTCGAGCATATGCATATATAGGCATGTGTGCCACGCATGGGTTGAACCATGCGTGTTCATGCCCATGTAACTCGTTAGTCACCTATCAAACGTGACCTATATGACTAGATATTAAAGAAACAAGTATAATACGAAATGTACAAGCTTAGACGCGACTTACAAGGGTCTTAGTGACTTGTTTCGAGCTAGGAAAGTAACCCAATTTGTGTACACACCCGTGTGTGTATTAAACCCGAGCTCCAAAGCTTTCTATACCCCTTGTATGACCTTAGACGTGTTTAGGATAAATTTAGGGTGCGTGTGGGTTTGGTTTTAATGTTACCCGATTGTAAAAGAGATGAATGATTTGTTTTACTTGCTTGAGAGAGTTTAGTGTGACTAAGGGTTTTCCAAGAAGTGTTTTATGTCAAGTATGAGTGTGTATTTATAGGCTTAGAGCTAGTTAGAATTCCAAGTCCTAATCCAACTCCAAACCGTGCCCTAGTTGGTGGTTTTTGAGACTTCTAGTTAGCAAGACATGGTTTTGATAAAACATCCTAGTACATGTCTTAATTATAAGATCATGGTACAAGACTTGCCAAAGATTATGAAAATCTTATGATTTTGTGTACATACATGCATGTTGCCGAGGTATCCAAGAGAAAAGAGAGCCAAAGAGGTTATTACCCATTGTGTATTAGCTTAATCTAGGGACATGTTGTACAAGGTTTAATTACATAGGGCTTGTACATGTACTTAGGGATCATTAGAAGATTTTCTAGGTGCTTTTGTGTGTGTGGTTCCTTGTTTCTAGCCGTGGCATCCAAGAGAGCAAAGAGAGGGATTAGTTGGCTAATTTGGGGCAACTAGTACCTTCCTTAATTACCTAGGATGGTACATGTACTTTGGGGAATAAAACAAAGATTTGCTAGTTGATTTATGTTACCTATATTCGGCCAAATGGCTTAATGACACAAGATTTGAATAAACTTTGTGTTTAAGGTTTAAAAGTGGGTATTGGTTTGAGTCTAGGTAAGTCTAGGTATTTCCGGGGTGTGTCTAAATGTATTTTATTGCGAAACGTAAGCCTTTTACGTGACCAATAAAAATAAAATATGTAAAGTTAATAATTATCTTCTTAATAATTATATAACACTTGTTTGACGTAAACCTTAATTTATTTGGTGACCGTTTACGTTAAATGATTATTTCTAGTCTACGCGATTTAGCTTAAAAGTTAAATTTAAGTAATACGAGTATCGGACTAAAATAAATTGTGACGAATAATAGGTGTCATAAAATGACCTGAAATTGAGAAATGTTACAGTCTCCACCCGTTAAAAGAGCTTTGTCCTCAAAGCTTAAGACCTTGTAGTGGATGACGAAGCCCGGTTTGTGAAAATCTGTGGGTATTTACCTCTCCTAGAGTTCCAGAAAACCTTAACTAATGGTATCCGGCTTTGCTTTAATCGTTTGATCTCCCGTTCCATGATTTCAATAGGCTCTTCCACAAAATGGATCTTATCGTCAACGTGATATTCTTCAACGGCATGACTAATGGTTCGTCACCATAACATTTCTTCAGATTAGACACATGGAAAGTATGGTGAACTCTGCTCAACTCCTGAGGAAGTTCCAGCCTGTAGGCAACTTTCCCAACTTTGGCTAACACCTTGAAAGGTCCGACATATCTCGGGTTCAACTTGCCTACATTACCCGGAAATCGTACAAACCCCTTTCCAAGGTGAGACGTTGAGCATAACCCTATCCCCAACTTCGAACTCTATCGGCTTTCGCTTCAAATCATCGTAGCTTTTTGTCGTCTACTGGCGCTTGAATTCTTTGCTTGATCAGGACGATCTTTTTTGTTGTTTCTTGGATCAATTCAGGACCAGTCAGTTGGGCTTCTCCACTTTGGCCAGAACAAATGGATCGTCTCGCAAGCTCCTGCAATGTCTCGAGAGTCTAGGTTTGTCCTCTCGCTCTGGCCGTCGGTTTCTGGATGATATGCAGTGCTCATACTTATATCTGTACCCAAAGCTTTCTGAAATGATTTCTAGAAATTTGACGTGAATCTTCCATCACGATCACAGATGATTGAAACAGGTATTCCATGTCTTGCTACTATCCTGTTCAGGTACAACCTTGCCAACTTGTCTAATGGATCATTCTCCCTTATTGGCAAGAAGTGAGCAGATTTTGTAGGGATCTAAATCACCCCAGATTGGTTGTCAAAACCTTGCGACGGACTTAGTAAGCTTGGGTTGATAAAATCCATTGTGTAATTTCACACTTCCATTCTGGGTATCGTACGGGTTATACTTAAACATCCCTATGGCCTTTGATGTTTAGCTTGACCTTTGCACATGTCAAGCATTTGCTAACATAGGTGGCGATGTTAGCTTTCATATTGGACCACCAATATAGCTTCTTCATGTCTTGGTACATCTTTTCAGAACCGGGATGGATAGAATACTTTGACTTGTGGGATTCGTGCATAATCACGGATCTTAAGTCGCCATAGCATGGTAACCAACTTCTGTCGTTTAAACATAAAGTTCCATCGGCGCGTGGTTCCAACTTTTCCTTGGGTATATTCTTTCTGATCATACCACCTACATCTTCATTCTCAAGGTTCTATGGTTTTAGGGCTTCGATCTGAGCTTCTAGTATTGGTTTAGGAAGATCCAAGCCAATAGTCATAACTAAGGCTCGAACCCGCAATTGCTCAATCCGTTCCTTACGGCTCAATGCATCAGCAACTACATTTACCTTTCTCGGGTGGTAACGGATGTTCCGTCATGAAATCTCACAACGCTTATAGCAATTAATGCATCAAAATCTCTGTTGCCTCATGTTAAGCTCCTTTTGATCGAGAATGTGTTGTAGACTTTTATGGTCGGTGAACACGGTGCATTTGGTTCCGTATAGATAATGTCTCTATATCTTTAGAGCAAACACTACCGATCCAAGTTCTAAATCATAAGTGGTGTAGTTCTTTTCATGAATTTTTAATTGTCGAGATGCATAGGCAATCACCTTCTCTCTCTGCATCAATACAACACCTAAACCCTTGTGGGAAGCATCACTATCCACAAAATCTTCGCTTCCTTCAGGCAATTCCATAATTGGCGCACTACACAACTTCTGCTTTATTAACTGAAAAGCGTTTTCTTCCTTTTCACCCTAGTCAAACGTGAGTCCTTTCTGAGTGAGCTTTGTCATTGATTTAACAATCTTCAAAAATCCCTCGATGAACCTTTGATAGTACCCAGCAAGACCTAAGAACTGGCGGATCTTCGTCGGTGTCTTAGGAGATGCCCAATCCTTGATAGATTCTATCTTGGCTGGATCCACATGTATGCCTCTGCTATCAATGACATGACCGAGAAATTGTACCTTCTGAATCCAAAATTCACATTTTGAAAACTTGGCATACAACTTCTCCTTCTTAAGCAATTCCAAAATTGCCTTGAGGTGTTCTTCGTGCTCTTTCTTGTCCTTTGAATAAATAAGTATGTCATCAATGAAGACAATTACAAACATATCCAAGTAGGGCTTGCACACTCGGTTCATGAGGTCCATGAATGCCGTAGGTACGTTTGTTAGCCCGAATAGCATAACCTGAAACTCGTAATGACCATACCGAGTTTAGAATGCCGTCTTTGGAATGTCTTGCTCTCGTACTCTAAGCTGGTGATAACCCGATCTCAAATCTATCGTAAATAAAATACTGGATCCTTAGAGCTGATCAAATAAATCGTCGATCCTAGGAGCGGATAACGATTCTTCAATGTCAAACTTATTTAACTCGGTAGTCAATGTAATCCTGAATGGACCCATCCTTCTTTTTGCAGTACCAAGATCGGGGATCCCTAGGTGAGGAACTAGGTGTTTGAAGCCCTTGTCGGAAAGCTCTTGTAGTTGTTCTGACAATTCCTTCATTTCGGATAGAGCCAATCGATACGGTGCTCGAGCTACGGGGCGCGCTCCTAGAATTAAGTCGATATGGAATTCCACTGGTCGAGCCGAAGGAAGACCCAACATGTCCTTGAGAAATACCTCAGGAAAATCTCAGATGATTGGTATGTCCTTAAGTTGCTTTCCTTCCGACTTGTCCTCCTCTTTCTTGGCGGATATCTGTGCCAAAAAGATCTGACATTCTTTCGCCATGTACTCTTGAGCCTTTGAACATGAGATAAGGTCAACTAAGATTCTCTCTCGTTGTTACTTTCGTTACCACAAAAAGTCAAGGTTTCATTCCCATAGGGAACTCGAACAAGTTTCTCGTCACACACGATCACGGCGTGACACCTTCTTAACCAGTCCATGCCGATAATAACGTCAAAACTACCCAGTTCCACGGGCATTAGGTCTATGTTGAACGGATGGTTTAAGAAAATTTTAAAGGAAACCCCGCCATATTGTGTCGACCCCAACTATATTCCCATAGGCTAATTCCACTTCATATACTATGTTCTAATGGAGTTTGGGCGATGTCAATCAGGGAACTAAACGCAGAAGATATAAAGCTCCTATCGGCACCAGTGACAAATAAGATAGATGCATAGCGGTTGTTTAAGAGGAACGTACCCGTTATGAAATTGGAGTCTGGGTTTCCCGATGCATTCCCTCTTTTCTCTGCATTCCCAACTGCATACACCCAGCCATGTGCATTCCTGTTGCCTCCTATTCCTTTTCTTCAACCTTGTACAATTTCTCTCTTGAAATGTAGGAGGCTCCACAATTCGAAAACACATTCCCTTGGGTTTTCGCCCCATTGCCCTTCTTGAGTATTAGCAACATTTGCGTTGCCAGAAATTTCTGAAGGCGCGGGCAAGTTGCCATACCTTGTTTGCACTTGCGCATTCTGAGTACACGGCCCCATTGTAGGTGATAATGGCCACTTGGTACTACTTGGGCAAACGATCCCCCATACGGATTCCTTCACCTGTCCCCATATACAGGACCTTGGCGACTTTCTGCCTCTTGAAGGGTTGTTGTTTGGTGGACATTTTTGTTTTTTGGATGAATTATCAGCCTTTCTTTTGTTGTCAATCTGCCTTTCCGCATAGGTGCGGAGTTTCTGATCCATAAAGTCGTTGGCCAACTTAATAGTCTCATCCAATGTCTTAGGTCTGGGAAGATCTGGACAATTCCTTAAATTTTATCAGGGGTACATTGATTGTACTTATCATTCTCTCAGTTTCATTGAGTATACATTACTTGGTACATATCAGGGTTAGCTCTTGGAAATGTTCAGTGTATGTTGGAATGTCGTTCCCTTTGACCTTTAGGTTCCACAACTCGATTTCTAGCTTCTTGATTTCACCCTGCGGACAATACTTGTCCGTCATTTTCTTCTTGAGTACTTCCTAAGTCATTGAGTATGCATCAGGACCTAAGGATCTTATGTGACTATTCCACCAAGTCAAAGAAGCCCCTAACAGAGTGTAGGTGGCAAACTTAACCTGATTTTCAATAGCACAACCACTGATATTGAAAACTAATTCCATCTTTTTGATCCACCTAGTTAAATCGACAACGCCTTCAGCCCCTTTAAAGTTCAAAGGTTGGCATTTCATGAAGACAACATAGAAACTAGGGCGCGCAGTTTGCACATTCCTTCAGTTATCCCCGTGTGAAATGTGGCTTCCATCTCCATTAGTGGAGTTTCGCAAAAGAGCTTGATCAACTAATAGCTATGACGGATTTCGGGGTCATGTTGTTTGGGTTGGTGTTGTTAGGAGTGGTATTCGGTCCTCGTCTTGTCGCAGGTGCACATGTATTGTCTTAATTCACAAGGACAAAAGGTGATGGTCACAATTTGACAAGATATATATTATCAACATATTAGATAACAACACAAGAGAGGTATATAGTACAACATAACACATCTATTTCATTCATAACTTGGAAAAATTTTACATGAAATAGTTTTTCGTTACACAAATACAATACAAAAGATCTAAGGCCATGCTAGCGGGGGTGAACCCCCTAATACATTAAATGCCTGTACATGCCTAGCAAAAATAAAATGACATAAACTACTAGATGTGACTAATACATCCTCTTGAAGCATCCTAGTGATCTGGAATCCTAGCATCTGGTCCTGGCTGTCTAGCTCTCCTCTGCTACTCTTTATGTGCTAACAACTCAGCCTACATGTCACTCATCTCTCGCCTCATGTCTCTCATCACTCGTAGATTCTCTTCCATCTGTGTCTGACGCCTACGGTCAGTCTCTCAAAGCGTTGCCATCTCAGCCTGTTGTATCTGGAAAAATAGTAAGTCTTCATATACCCCACTTGGGCGTTGTGTCTGTATGAGAGTATTGAAGCTGTTGTTGTGCCTGATGTGCCGGTCATGGGTCACGTGTGGAGCATAACATTATCACGGTGGGTCTGAAGCTCCTGATGGGTCGCCTGACTCAATCCTATCGAGTGAGCCCAAGCCTCTCGGGAAGCATAGGCCTCCTCTTCTACAATCCATACTGTCTCCTGGAGAGTCATCCTATCCCCCATAAGTAAGTCGACCCGTTGTGAGTCCATAGAGACTCACTGTGATATACGAGTCCTACCATCATGAGTATCCTCTAGTAAAGCATACAAGTCCTGTGTTGTGACAACCATGGCTTGAGTGGTTAGGGTCAACGTTTGGTCAGTTCGACTTAGGTTGCCTATTGAATGTATGTTTATGTGATTTTTTGTTGTTTATGTGGAGGTATTGATAATTCAAACTATTGAGTTGTGATCATCTCAATGGAATGGAATGGTGGTGAAATTGTTTTGTAGTTCATTTCGTTCACTTTTGAGTAACAAGGAAATGCACTTATTGAGATTTGGAGCGTTTCTGTTGTTAAATGTGTAATTATTTTTACGTATACGTATTTTTGTGTTAGTAATCTAAGATAGGTTTAGATTTTAAGTGGTAAGTTAAGAAAAATATAAAAGTTTTATTTTAGGAAAGTTAGGTTGAAAATGAAAAAGTAAAAAAGTTATTTTTGAAAGTCTAGTGAATTTCGTTTATGTAAAAAAGGTATAGTCAAATTTGTCAAGGTTTTTATAAAAATTTAAGGAAATACAAGTAATTATATATTTAATAAATAAAAAAAAAAAAAAAAAAGGCTTATTCGGCCGATTAATAGAAAAAAAGGAAAAAAAGAATTGTATTAGAAATCAACTCTAATTAGGGTTTATCTAAGATTACTTTAGGAGCCTATAAATACAAAAATAAAGGATCCCTAGACCCTCTATTGATCGGCCGAAATTCCAAGAGAAGAAAAAAAAGAAAATTTTTAGGGTTTAAGGTATTTTCTAATCCTTGTTTAATTCTAGTCTTTATTTTAATTAATGTAATCTAAGTATGATGGATTAGGGTTTTAAATATGTAATTTTTAGCTAGGGATTGGATTAGGGTTTTATGTTTCTAAAAGTTTATGATGTATAGATCATGTTAGATCATTCATTTGATTTTTTTTCATAATTGGGTTAGTCGGTTAGGGCTTGATCGTTAGATATAGTCGTTTTAATTCACTGCAGAATTTTAGGTAGTTTTGTAACGAGCATAACCCATTCATAAAAGATCAAATAAACAATTTACAATATACTGGAGATAACCTCAGAGAGTCTACTTTCCAGAAAAGTTGGTCTCGTGAGTTTTTATGGTCGGGAAGTGGGTCAAAAGGTCTTTACAAAATCAGTGTGTCAAACAGTGACGAATTTCCAAATTACTTAGGACATTAGTTAGAGGCTAAAAATCACGTGAAAGTTAGTTTATATATTGTGTGTGACCCCTGAATTTTTTTTAAGTATGTAAGGTGGTCTAAAGTGGTCAGCTAGTGCCATACTTTTTGGGTGGCATAGTTTCTGGATCGATTTCTGGACCACTTTGGATTATGAATTTTCTAAAGGGTAATTGTAAAAGGGTAATGGCTTTTGCGAGACGCTTTAAGAGGGGCATAGAACTTATATGTTGTTGGTGGAATTTTTGTTTTGAATTTTAGAAATGGTGTTTAAGGGGTACGTGTTTATGACGCAGTAAGTGAGTATTATATGTCTGCCTTTACGATGCGCGCGCTACCAAACCTCTCTTGGCCGCTTCAGCCTCGTTGTTGTTGTTTGGTTTTTGTGTTTTTTGTTTGTTTGGTGTTGTTGTTGAGAGAGGGATTTTTTGAGGCAGAAATTTTTTTTTAAATATCACTTACGGGCATAAACGTACCATCAACTTTTAAACACTGCTCGCACTAAAAATAATCTCTACTACTAAATTTCCAATGAACCACCTCCTGTCACTCATGGGTTACTGTAGTGTTTAGTATGTGACTGTGATTGAACTTTCGAAAGCAGAATTTTATATAAGCTCTACTCTCAAAAGCCAGGTCATACCTTTTAAACCAGTATTCCACTATCCTTGACAAATTTAGTGTAAATATTCACTCAGTAAGTACATCAAAAGTATTCGACCTCCATGAGCATTACGCATATCCTGGGGTTACATTCATGACACGCGCAACAAAGTCTTATAGTATGCGGCTCACCTCAGCCATAGAACGCACTATTAGTCCTGTACGTCACTCTATTACCATCTATCTTTAGAAAAAATTATATTGAGCTGGGCAGATTGTGACACGTCCAAGACGCATATTCGTCCATAGAATTCGATTCGACACCCAATATATCACGTGAGTTTTTTGGCCGGCACTAGCTAGTGAAACTCAGACTGTTAAGATATTCACTGTGTGAATTTACGCTACTTGCTAATAGAATTATGAACAACAACTGAATTGTGGAAGGGTGACTGTTTGCAACCCACTGATCACATATAAAAATTAATTTCAGTGATTTCTCTAGAGACCCATTAACAGACTCAACTAGGGGTGTTAGTAAGGAAATTTTGCCGAACTGTTATGGAAATATGTTTAGCTTCTCTGCGGTCTGATTGAACGAGGACAGGTTTTTTTGCTGTATCCAGATGTTTTGATCCCACTGTCGTCAATTGGGTGTTCGAACATAAACTACGAGACCAAACTTTTCTTGGAAAATCTATGTGGTCTATCCTTCGTAGAGGTTTCAATGGCGTTCCATGTCAGGTTTACAAAACTACCTATCCATTGTGACAAGTTTAATTTGATCATTGTGAATTTCTGTAAAACGGTACTATAGGGTTCTCAGCCTCGCTCTTACTGACCAAAACTAACCCTAACTACGCTTCTGTCAAGTCGAATCTAAAACGAAATTATATCTAGACAAGAATCACAGCATCACTAATGAATGATCTAACCGAACTTAACGCACTAATAATCTGATAAAAATACAAAATAAGCCTACTTTCTAGAAGCAATAGAATACCTTAACATCGAATACTCCATTAGCTAAATTTACATTCATACCATATTCTTTATAGAACCACGACAATCATCTTAATACTACCCTTTACAATCTCTCTTAAATGTCTAACATAAAGACATACGCCGAAATATATATTCATCAATTAATGTGTATTAATTAGACTCCCTAAATAACACATTGATACTCCTCTAAGATTACAAATTTTCTTATATTTATTCACATGGACATGACGGTTTAAAATAAAGACTCAGAATTAAACAAGGATTAGAAAATACCTCCTAGAAACACTCTAAAAAATAGTAGTCTTTTTTTGTCTGTATCTAGTTGGAGATCTTCGGTTATTTTTGTAGTTATTTATAGGCAGCTCTAAACGGTAAATTCTCATGTAAATAAACTCAGAGTGATCTAATGGGATCTCGATGTTATTTTTGTTGATTTTTAATTTATAGGTACATCTCTAAATTTGTTTAATCCTTCCTAACATCCCTACTTTTCCTCAATACTTCTTTTTATTACATCTATTAGAGTATGATTTGCTAGGATACAAAATTTAATTTTGCCTTTCGTCTTTTTTTTTTTTCTTATTTAATTCGTGTTTATTGATAACCTCGGGAAATTATTTAATAGCGCTATTTTCCTTTAATTTTTTATTTTTATAGTTATACATACTATGCACAAATATTGAACTATATAATTATTACTCCTTGTTATTTTCTTAACATTTATTACTGATAATATTCAAACTATTGACGTTTATCATATGACCATATAACCTTTTTTTACTTCTTTACTAATATTTCGATGTTATCAAAAGATCACTCTAAGTGATCTCCTTCTAAAAAATAACTATTATTCTATCTTACTATTTTTCCATTTTAACAATCTATCACTAATTAATTCTCCATCTATAAATAAACAATCATTTTAGTATTATATCTTTAAGATCTTCACAAAAAAATTCTATCAGCAGTCTTTAAAATACTAAGACTTATATCTTAGGAATATATTACTTAAACACAAATAATAATATCACATGGAAGATAATACGCTTCTAAATAAATTACTCAATTTACGCCACAATTTCCTTGTTCGTCAACAGTGAAACGCTCAGTGGATGTACGATACCAATTATGAACGTCAAACTTTTCTACCCTCACTCGTTATCTACCAAATCTATGATTCGAAGAGATGTATACCTACACAAATCAAATAGATTGTCACACTTTTTCAACAATTCCGTCACCTAAATAACATAAATATTCACTCCTGAAGATCAATAACATTGCCAATAGCTACACTACGGCCCAACGTCACCACCACCCGTAGGTTCCACCCCATAGACCTCTTGATAATCCCTGTCAAGATACCATCTTCCCACTATAACAGACCAACACCCCCAACACCCAACAACCCCCCCCCCCCCCTCCCCACCTCTCCACCCCCCCTCCTCCCCCCCCCCCCCCCTCCCACCATAAATAAATCATTAAAAAACCACATAAAATATACATTGCAATAGGCACCTTAAGTTCCAACACTAACGGTTTGACTAACCTGCTCAGCCATGGTTGGTCACAAACAGGGGACTTGTATGGCTTTATAGAGGATACTCATGTGGGTAGGGACTCGTATATCACAGTGAGTCTCTTTGGACTACAACGGGGTCGATTATTTGGGGGATAGGCCTGGACTCTCAGGAGACCGTATGATTGTGAAGAGGAGGGCTATGCTTCGAGAGGCTTGGGCTCACCTCGATTGGATTGGTCAGGCGACCCATCAGGAGCTTGACCTCACGTATGATAATGTGTATGCACACGAGATCCATGTCCAGGCACATCAGGTACAACTACAGCTGCAGAGTACTCTCATTCAGACACAACACCAGGTATATGAGACTTATTTCCAGATACAACAGGCTGAGATGGCAACGCTTTGAGAGACTGACCGTAGGCGTCAGACACAGATGGAAGAGAATCTACGAGTGATGAGTACATGAAGGGGAGACCCCCCCCCCCCCCCCCTCCCCCCCACCCCCCCCCCCCCCCCCCCCCCCCCCCCCCCCCCCCCCCCCCCCCCGAGGAATGTAGGCTGAGTTGTTAGCACATAAAGAGTAGCAGAGGAGAGCTAGACAGCCAGGACCAGATGCTAGGATTCCAGATCACTAGGATGCTTCTAGGGATGTTAATAGTCACATCTAGTAGTTTATGTCATTTTATTTTGCTAGGCTATTGTACAGGCATGTTAAGTATTAGGGGTTCTCCCCGCTAGCATGGCCTTAGTTTTTGTATTGTATTTGTGTAACGAAAACTATTTCATGTAAAATTTTCCAAGTTATGAATGAAATAGATGTGTTATGTTGTACTATATACATCTCTTGTGTTGTTATCTAATATGTTGATTATTATATATCTTGTCATAATTGTGACCTCACGTTTTGTCTCTTGTGATTTAGACGAATCATGGCACCTGCGACAAGACGAGGACCGAATACCACTCCTAACAACACCAACCCAAACAACATGACCCCGAAATCCGTTCAAGCTATGATTGATCAAGCTCTTTTGCGAAACTCCACTAATGGAGATGGAAGCCACATTTCACACGGGGATAACTGAAGGAATGTGCAAACTGGCGCCTAGTTTCCTAAGCTGTTCTTCAGAATGCCACCTTTGACTTTAAAGGGATCTGAAGGGCGTTGTCGATTTAACTAGGTGGATCAAAAAGATGGAATTAGTTTTCAATATCAGTGGTTGTGCTATTGAAAATCAGGTTAAGTTTGCCACCTACACTCTGTTAGGGGCTTCTTTGACTTGGTGGAATAGTCACATAAGTCCTTGAGGTCATGATGCATACTCAATGACTTAGGAAGTACTCAAGATGGAAATGCGGAACAAAGTAATGTCGCAGGGTGAAATCAAGAAGCTAGAAATCGAGTTGTGGAACCTAAAGGTCAAAGGGAACGACATTCCAACATACACTGAACATTTCCAAGAGCTAACCCTGATATGTACCAAGTTTGTTACTAATGAAACTGAGAAGATTGATAAGTACATCAGTGGACTCCCTGATAACATTTATGGAAGTGTCAAGTCTTCCAGACCTAAGACATTGGATGAGACTATTAAGTTGGCCAACGACTTTATGGATCAGAAACTCCGCACCTATGCGGAAAGGCAGATTGACAACAAAAGAAAGGCTGATAATTCATCCAAAAAACAACCATGGTCACCAACAACAACCCTTCAAGAGGCAGAATGTCGCCAAGGTCTATAATATGGGGACAGGTGAAAGGAATCCGTATGGGGGATCTTTGCCCAAGTGTACCAAGTGCCATTATACACAATGGGGCCGTGTTCTCAGATGTTGCCACAAGTTGCAAACAAGGCTAGGGCACTTTGCCCGCGACTGCAGAAGTTCTGGCAACGCAAATGTTGCTAATACTCAGAAGGGCAATGGGGCGAATCCCAAAGGGAATGGTTGTTTCGAATGTGGAGCTCCAGGACATTTCAAGAGAGATTGTACAAGGTTGAAGAATAAGGATGGAGGAAACAGGAATGCACATGGCTGGGTGTATGCAGTTGGGAATGCAGAGAAAAGAGGGAATGCATCGGGAAACCCAGACTCCAATTTCATAACGGGTACGTTCCTCTTAAACAACCGCTATGCATCTATCTTATTTGTCAAAAATAAAAAAACCAATCACATATCATAGAAACGTTCAAAAAAAACAGGGTGCCGATAGGAGCTTTATATCTTCTGCGTTTAGTTCCCTGATTGACATCGCCCAAACTCCATTAGAAAATAGTTATGATGTGGAATTAGCCGATGGGAAAATAGTTGGGGTCGACACTATTATGCGGGGTTGCACTTTAAATTTCTTAAACCATCCGTTCAACATAGATCTAATGCCCGTAGAACTGGGTAGTTTTGACGTTATTATCGGCATGGACTGGTTAAGAAGGTGTCACGCCGTGATCGTGTGTGACGAGAAACTTGTTCGAGTTCCCTATGGGAATGAAACCTTGAATTTTTGTGGTAACGAAAGTAACAACGAGAGAGAATCTTAGTTGACCATTATCTCATGTTCAAAGGCTCAAGAGTACATGGCGAAAGAATGTCAGATCTTTTTGGCACAGATATTGCCAAGAAGAGGAGGACGTCGGAGGAAATGCACTTAAGGACATACCAATCATCTGAGATTTTCCTGAGGTATTTCTCAAGGACATGTTGGGTCTTCCTTCGGCTCGACCAGTGGAATTCCAGATCGACTTAATTCTAGGATCCGCGCCCATAGCTCGAGCACCGTATCGATTGGCACCGTCCGAAATGAAGGAATTGTCAGAACAACTACAAGAGCTTTCTGACAAGGGCTTCATAAACCCACCTAGTTCCTCACCTTAGGGATCCCGTTTTGTTCTTGCAAAAAGAGATGGGTCATTCAGGATGTACATTGACTAGGGAGTTAAATAAGTTGACAGTGAAGAATCGTTATCCGCTTTCTGAGGATCGACGATTTATTTGATCAGCTCTAAGGATCCAGTATTTATTTGAAGATAGATTTGAGATCGGGTTATCACCAGCTTAGAGTACGAGAGCAAGACATACCAAATGACGGCATTCTAAATGGTCTGGTCCTTACGGAGTTTCAGGTTATGTATTCGGGCTAATCAAACGTACTACGCATTCATGGACCTCATGAACCGAGTGTGCAAGCCCTACTTGGATATGTTTGTAATTGTCTTCATTGATGACATACTTATTTATTCAAAGGACAAGAAAGAGCACGAAGAACACCTCAAGGCAATTTTGGAATTGTTTAAGAAGGAGAAGTTGTTTGCCAAGTTTTCAAAATTTGGACTTTTGGATTTTGAAGGGTACAATTTCTCGGTCATGTGATTGATAACAGAGGCATACATGTGGATCCAGCCAAGATAGAATCTATCAAGGATTGGGCATCTCCTAAGACACCGACGAAGATCCGCCAGTTCTTAGGTCTTGCTGGGTACTATCAAAGTTCTGAGGGATTTTTGAAGATTGTTAAATCAATGACAAAGCTCACTCAGAAAGGACTCAAGTTTGACTAGGGTGAAAAGGAAGAAAACGCTTTTCAGTTAATAAAGCAGAAGTTGTGTGTGCGCTATTATGGGAACTTGATGGAAGGAAGCGAAGAATTTTGTGATAGTGGATGCTTCCACAAGGGTTTTAGGTGTTGTTATTGATGCCGAGAGAGAAGGTGATAGCTATGCATCTCTGACAATTAAAATTCATGAGAAGAACTACACCAATCACAATTTAGAACTTGGATCGGTGGTGTTTGCTCTAAAGATATGGAGACATTATCTATATGGAACCAAATGCACCGTGTTCACGACCATAACAGCCTAAACACATCAGCGATCTTTTTTAAAAGGAGCTTAACATGAGGCAACGCCGTTGGCTTGGAATGCTAAGTGATTAAGACTGATGAAATCCGTTACCACCCGAGAAGGTAAATGTAGTTGCTGATGCATTTGCATGATGTGTAAGGACGGATTGAGCCATTGCGGGTTCGAGCCTTAGTTATGACTATTGGCTTGGATCTTCCCAAACGAATACTAGAAGCTCAGATCGAAGCCCTGAAACCAGAGAATCTTGAGAATGAAGATGTAGGTGGTATGATCAAAAAGGATATACCCAAGGAAAAGTTGGAACCACGCGCCGACGGAATTTTATGTTTAAATTGCAGAAGTTGGTTACCATGCTATGGCGACTTAAAATCCGTGATTATGCACAAATCCTATAAGTCAAAGTATTTTATCCATCCCGGTTCTGAAAAGATGTACCAAGACATGAAGAAGCTATATTGGTGGCCCAATATGAAAGCTAACATCGCCGCCTATGTTAGCAAATGCTTGACATGTGCAAAGGTCAAGCCCGAACATTAAAGGCCATCGGGATTGTTAGTATAACCAGCGATACCCAAATGGAAGTGGGATAATATCACAATGGATTTTATCACCAAGCTTCCAAAGTCGTCACAAGGTTTTGACACCATCTGGGTGATTGTAGATCGACTTACAAAATCTGCTCACTTCTTGCCAATAAGGGAGAATGATCCATTAGACAAGTTGGCAAGGTTGTACCTGAACAGAATAGTAGTAAGACATGGAATACCTGTTTCAATCATCTGTGATCGTGATGGGAGATTCACGTCAAATTTCTGGAAATCATTTCAGAAAGCTTTGGGTACAGATATAAGTATGAGCACTGCATATCATCCAGAAACCGACGGCAAGAGCGAGAGGACTATCCAAACTCTCGAGGACATGCTATGTGCTTGCGTGATCGATCACATGTGTGCTGGGCCAAGTGGAAGAGCCCAACTGACTGGTCCAGAATTGATCCAAGAAACAACGAAAAAGATCGTCCTGATCAAGCAAAGAATTCAAGCTGCCCAGGATCGACAAAAGAGCTACGTTGATTTGAAGCGAAAGCCGATAGAGTTCGAAGTTGGGGATAGGGTTATGCTCAAGGTCTCACCTTGGAAAGGGGTTGTACGATTCGGTAAATGGGGCAAGTTGAACCTGAGATATGTCGGACCTTTCAAGGTGTTAGCCAAAGTTGGGAAAGTTGCCTACAGGCTAGAACTTCCTAGGAGTTGAGCAGAGTTCACCATACTTTCCATGTGTCTAATCTGAAGAAATGTTACGCTGACGAACCATTAGTCATGCCGTTGGAAGGAATTCACGTTGACGATAAGCTCCAGTTTGTGGAAGAGCCCATTGAAATCATGGAACGGGAGATCAAACGATTAAAGCAAAGCTGGATACCATTAGTTAAGGTTTTCTGGAACTCTAGGAGAGGTAAATACCCACAGATTTTCACAAACCGGGCTTTGTCATTCCATACACGGTCTTAAGTTTGAGGACAAAGCTCTTTTAACGGGTGGAGACTGTAACATTTCTCAATTTCAGGTCATTTTATGACTCCTATTATTCGTCACTATTTATTTAGTCGATACTCGTATTACTTCATTTAATTTTAGCTAAAATCGCGTAGACTAGAAATAATCATTTACGTATACGGTCACAAAATAAATTAAGGTTTACGTCAATTAGTGTTTATAATTATTAAGAAGATAATTATTAAACTTTAGTATTTTATTTTTATTGGTCACGTAAAGGCTTACGTTTGCAAAAAATACATTTAGGGACACACCCGAAATACCGTAGGACATACTAGACTCAAACCATACTACTTTTAAACCTTAAAACACAAAAAGTTTATTCAAAATCTTGTGTCATTAAGCCAATTGTGAAATATAGGTAAATAAATCAACTAGCAAATCTTTGTTTTATTCCCCAAAGTACATGTACCATCCTAGGTAATTAAGGAAGGTACTAGTTGCCCCAAATTAGCCAACTAATCCCTCTCTTTGCTCTCTTGGATGCCACGGCTAGAAACAAGGAACCACACACACAAAAGCACCTAGAAAATCTTCTAATGATCCCTAAGTACATGTACAAGGAGTTTTAAGTGTGCTAAATCATATTCTCGATACCTAAACCACAAAAGTCGATTTTCAAAGGAGAAAAAGAGCAGAAGAGGTCTTGCAACGCATTCCAATCCATAAGAGACAACGTGTAATTTCTTATACTTTTGTAATCATTCAGTTTTTGGTATCATTCGTTAACTCGGTTAGTTTACGTTGGCTAAGCCATTACTCTTATATTAATTATGATGTTTATAGGCTAATACCTTCAGGTATTAGCCATTATTATGAAGATCTGAATGTTTAGTTTTGTTTATATCTCGATTGCTTAATTTATCATTGTATGCTTGTTTATGTTTGTCGGTTTATACTTGTTTACGTGCTTAAGTATGTGACCTATCATTTAACTAGGTCTAATCCTACATATTTAATGTGCTGCAACTTTGGTGTTGTTTGGGTGTAGGCTAAGAGTCCAGGATAATATCTAGAATCAGAGGATCACAACTATTGACCTATCTTTGCCCTTTGATTGTGAGCTTAGTTGAGCCATAAGGTGACCTTGGTACCAACGAGTACGTTTTAATCAATTGGTAAAAGACTCGGACAGTGGACTACTAGTACATAAAGAGCCGTTAAGCAGTAAGTGGGTAAAGTCATTATGAGCTAGGGTTTAACAAGATCACTATTGCCTTAATTCCTAAGATAGATTATAATCAGCAAATAAGGATGCTTTATGGGGATGCTTTAATTGTGACAGAATTAATGTGTCTAGGTCTTAGGAAGAAGTCCCGGCTAAGTCTAAGAATGACATACCACCTCGAGATAAGCAATCATTGCACTGAATAAAGAAATTAACTTCTAATCGGATTAATGATGTCTAATACAGTTTTCTATTATAAGGCTTGACTGCTCTTTTATCTTCTGTTAATTTTCTTACTTGGGTTAAAGTGTCTTGAATTGATTTTAGTTACCACCAAACCTGTGCCAGTCTCTCAGACTGAATAACCCCCTTTTAACCTGTTAGAATTAGGATTAGAACTAACATATGATTAGCATAGGTTTGACTTAGATTAGAATTAACTTAGATTAGTTAACCAAAGTATTAATAAATTGAAAATTTTAAGCTTGTTTCAATTGTTCGACACCCTACTTACCACGAATCTTCCACCGACCGGGTACACTGCCTGTTAAAGTGTTGTTTTTTAATGAGTCGCCAAAATATAAATTTAAAACTTGAATCATAAAAATATACACCACACAACGACACATCAAGTTTTTGGCGCCACTGCCGGGGTGTGAAAATTAATCTTGATTTTATTTTATATTTTGGTTTTTAGCATTTAGAACTAACCCTTAGGCTTAGTGTAATTTAGATTAGTGTATAATCTTGTATATTCTGTATATTTTGTATATTTGTCTTTAATTATTTGCTTGTATATTTATGTGTTTAATTTAATTGTTTTCCTAATATACTGTTCTGGTCGATAACTTGATACGGTGTAGCCACCTCCATTGGATACGGCGTATCCAACTTTCTGTCTAATACAACGTATTCTCTCAAAAGATTAATACGGCGTATTCACTTCAATTGAATACGGCGTATCGATCATCTTAAACAGAATCAGAACCTTAGTTTTCATATTTGATTTTCGTGCTAAAATTTTTTCTATCTTTCTTTAGAGCAAATCCTGCTGATATTTTTACCTTTGTTACAGATAATACTTATCAGAGCTAGATGATTGAAGAAGATATGGCAGACAAGAAAACAAAAACAACTACGAAAGAATTCATGACTAATGACTAAGAAGATTACTATTTAGGGATTACATGCATTACAATTAATGGAAAGAACGCCTATGAGCTAAAAGGAAAATTCCTTGATGATTTGCATAATAATGCATTTGATGGAACCAATGGAGAAAACGCAGTCAAGCAGATCGAATACTTCCTCAGAATTGTTGACCCGATGGATTTACCCAATGTAAATCATGATAAGCTTCGAGTTGTTGTTTTTCCAATCTCACTAGTTGGTGGAGCTAGGAGATGGTTTGATAAGATTAAAGAATCAATTGATAGTTGGGTCGATTTAACTGCCAAGTTCTTTGGAAAATACTACCCGCCTTCTCGCATTGGCAAAACTAACACATAGATGATTAGATGGAACTATACTAACCCCAAGTTTGATTATTGGTTGGCCTCAAAGTTTGTGAACTATAAGACTATGGATATATTTACTAAAGGAGCTTTATGGGATTATTGGAAAATGGGAAGTGACGAAATTAAGCCAGCAGATGATGAATCTTCCGATCTTGAGGAAACTGACCACGATGATGAATAAGAAATTGATGAAATTTTTAGGATTGAAACGAGCTTGTTTAATTATGAAACACCGTTGTGCAAAGATTTCAAAGTCTTCAATTACCTACTCAAGATAGATCCTGATCTCCTTACAAAAGACATTAAGGGATTCAAAACTTATGAAGAATTTAAGGACGACTAAATTTATGAATGGAACAAAGACGTACCTTGGGTGGAGGAGAAACCTTGGACTGACACAGGAGTATGGAAAGAACCGAAACCAGTCAAACATATTTGCAAGCCTTTCAACTATAAAACTGGATGTTCGAAATGGCCAACATGTAGTTGGAGGAATGATGGATTCTGTAATGGAGGAAACTTACCTAGAGTTACATTATTGGAAACTCGCTTCATTATTAGGATTATGAATGGTACGAAGCCTTGGAGGATAGCGAGCTAAAAGAAGATGCTTTAAGAAATAAGGTTATAATAGAGGGATTAATCGATGATGACAATGATGATGAGTCACATTACGAATGAAAGAAATGATGGAACGTTTATGATAATATAAACCATGATCATGAACATGAGATAGATCCTGAAACTAATGAAAGAGAAGAGTTATGTGAAATTCATGAGCTGCCGGTTTGCACTATAAGAAGATTCAAGATGATCAAGTATTCATTCGGACAAGATGAAGAATATGTTACTGTTAAAGAAAATGAATACGACGATTTGGCGAGAGCAAACAAAAATGCATGCCGAGCATACCAGGAAATCTTTCGTATGATGGAAGAAGGATGGATGGTAACTAGAGCTGAATGAAGAGATGCTGAAGAAAAGTCTAACTTAAAGACTTCGCTGTAAACAAAAGTGCTTCCCGGGAGACAACCCGAAATGTTATTTATTTTTATTGAGTCTGTCTTCCCAGACATCAATACGGCGTATCCGCTCCATACCATACGGCATATTGATTGTCTGGATGTTATCAGTCTTTACTTTTTATGTACTTTAAAAACATTATTGTCAGTTCTGGCAATACGGCGTATTCATGCACATGATACGGCGTATTCACCAGACTGACCCGTATTTAGTTTGTTTTGTTTAGTTTAAATTAACCGTAGGTACCAAAAATAGGAATGCATATTTTTCCTATTATTTGCACAAGACCTCAATGAAAGAAAAGAAATTGACAAGTTGGTTGAAGTATTTATAAGTCTGGAGTTGTTGGAGTCTTGAGACTTCAAGGCGGCTGTTCAACATAAATTCTTGCTCCATAAACTCAACATGGAGAATCTACCAAGCAAATATCAGAGGAGTTTCTCATTCTAATTCTTTTTAATTATAGTATTTAATGTTTTATCTATACAACAGGGATGTTGTATAATTCAAGTTGGGGGATGGGAATTAGAATGTTTACTTGTATTATTTTTCACACTAAAAGGCTTAAATTATGCTTAAATTTAAAAAAAAATTCAAGCATACTTTTGTGAAATTACATGTTAGATAACCCGCACACAACAACCCTTATTAGATATTGTGAGGATTTAACCTATCCGTTTCCAAATGTTTACCTAAATTCCACAAAATATGAGTGTGCTGGTGATGTAGTATACTTTAGAACTTGGCTTGGTATATCTATTCGAGATCACAGTGATGAGTACTATGGATTTAGATGGAGTAATGATGTTGGTCGTTTTTCAACACATTTATCAAACAAACCCTCAGATATATATAATATATATACGTAAGCAAAGTATCATACAAATTATTCTTAAGAAAGAATAAAAAGTAATCAACACGGGTATCGTTTTCCTCGGTGAGAGGTG